>WYDI02037911.1:0-122149 GCA_009867235.2 Psittacus erithacus | reverse complement strand
GGGGGGAAGGGGGGGTGGGGGAGGGGAGGGGGGGGGGAGGGCGGGACAATGGGGGGGGGTGGGCGGGGGTGGGCTGGGGGTCTGCAGTGGTGGAATAGCACAGTGAGGCTCCGGCAATGCTATTATGGCTCTGTCTGTCCCAGAGGTCATGACTGAAGGACAATTAACAAACAACAAGGACAACAACAACAAGGACAACAACAACAAATGCTGGGCACTCCTAGAAATGCGCAGCTACAGTAGGATACATTTCACTTAACCCCTTCAATAGTGGCGGCCAGAGTGTCGCCTGTTGCCGGCAACAGGAGCCATAGGGAGAAGAACTTCCAGCTGCCAGCACTGAAGGGGTTAAATTATTGATATGAAATTTAGACACACACCTCAAGTCTTCAAGCATCAACCCCAAAATCTCAGGAAGAATTTATTTTTTATTAATTTATTTTATTTATTTTTTAACATGTCTTAAATCTGTAGTTTTATTACCAGTAGTATTTTCTTGCTCTAGAACATGACAGTAGCAAGATGACGGTAAGGCTCGCATTTCTCCCTGGCTTGCTTTCGGCTGGAAGACGGGATAACTTTGCTCTTTGAGTAATGCGCGCTGTCACCGGTGCGATGGCCACAAGATTAACCTCAGCACTCGCAGCGCCTTTCTCACGCACTTGGAGGGGCCTCCCCCGACACACACGCACGCATGCACGCACACGAGTGAGATGTTCCCCTGCCTGTACGGGTGTGCTTATACCTCGCAAACAGCCTCCGTTTGACTCTCCGGCCAGAGAAAGGGTCTCATTTAAAGTACAGTAGAAGAGCTGCAACATAAGGAGAGGAGCTGGTGAAAGCATCGAGTCAAAAACATTTTGAGAGGGGATCCAAGCGGCGTTATACGTCTGCGGGAGGCAAATATTGCCCATTGGTTTCTGCTGACTGCAGAGACAAGCGAACTGATGGATTTATAAAATAATAATAAAATAATAATAATAATATACTGAAGCAAATCAAACATATATAACAGCGGGTGCATAATTTCCATAGGTTATGTTGCTATGTAACTCTTCTCTGCATACACGCTCAGTCCATTACGGCCAGAAACCCCCCCTAGGATTCAGAAGACCATTTCTATTGCTGAAAAGTGGAAACAAGCGTGAGGTTGAAATTTCGTTGTGTTTCCTGCTTTTGGCTTGAACCACTTTGAACACCTTCAACTGCCACACTGTTCAGGCCTGGAACAGGCTTAATGCTCCACCGTGTGGCAAATGCAAGAACATCTACTGAGAAAAAACAATAAATCAACACCTCGCCTGCATTTCCTCTGACTATTTCATATGAAATTCACATATTTTTTCTTCCAGTTATTGGCTGTGGTATCCAAGGGCCTCCCACCCCACTGCCCCCATTTCCAGCTCAGAGAACAAACACAGTGACTATCACAGATATACAAGAACAAGCTCACGCACACCAATACAAAAGGTAACATTAATGCTTAAATGAAAAAGGTCCTCTCCAAATAATTCATTAAAATATTTAAAAAAAAAAATCATTTTTGAAAAAAATCTATAATACCAAAAGATCTAATAAAGTAGTAAGGCACTCAAATCAGTATATACTGTAGTCTCTTGCATTATTATACTGAAAGGCATATGGCACCGCATCCAGTCTGCCATACTCTCCCCACAGCTGCAGGTCGCTCTTCTGAAACGGGGCTCCAAGGAAACCTTGCTCTGCTGGCTTCAGCTTGCGTGCCAGGACGGCTCCAACCTCCGAGCAAAGTCATTCAACCCCCAAGAGCTGAGGCGCGCTGTCTGCAGAGGCAAGGATGTGATTCATGGGAGACTTTTTGTTGTGCATCTCCAGCAAGTCTTGAATGAAGCCCGAGGGCCTCTCGTGCTCCGAGCTGCCCCGAGGCTCCTGGTCTTTTGCGGTCTGTTTCTGTGCGCTCTTGGTGGGCTCCACCAGGCAGGTGCTGGCTCCTCGCCCACTCGGCCTCTCCTCTCGGCAGGGGGAGAAGCCCGGGACCGTGCCAGCCTGACACTCTTTTCGGCTTCCCATGAAGGATGATGTTTGGCCACCGATGCCCCCGGCAGAGTCACACTCGTTTTCTGAGATGGGGTTGGCACCACTGTGGCTTGACTCGTTCTCGCTGTCTTCTCCACACCTTGACTGCGTCTCCTCTTTGTCACTCTCCTTCCCATGGTTTCGGGTGGTTTTGACTTTCTGGTGTATGCGCTGGTGGCGAACCAGGCTGTGTTTCAGAGTGAAGGTCCGTTCACAGGTTTGACACTTGTAAGGCCTCTCACCTAGAAGACAATTAGAATACAAAGTCAGCACTAAGGTCACAAACACACCTTCCTCTTGTTTCAAGTAGCATGGATACTCCTTGCTTTGGAAATTCAGTACCTATATCAAACATGGATGTTTGCCTTTATGCAGACTTTTTGCTTCTGTACTAGCAAACTAGCTGATGGCACACAAGTAGGAATACAGATAAATCCTCTCAGGCACAAATGAAAAATCAAAACTTGTGTCTTGAGACTTCTGCAAGCTTGGTACGGTGCTGCACTGAGGAGGGAGAAAGACCGTAGGCCCCAGGTGCATCCTTTCTAATTCAGTCAGCAACTTTTCTGAAAGAACTTTGCACTTCATCCTATGGAGCTCAAAAGCCTGTGCGAAAACAGCCCATCATGGGGTCTCCCTGCTGCAGGTCAGGCCCTGATACATGCGGAGAGAATCGACTGCACAGCTAACTGTGCTCCACAGATCCTACGAACTGAATCAAACAGCACATGAGAAAGTATCTGCCCCTCTCTCAAATGCTGGCACATGGGCAAGGACGGAACGTGCAGATTAATCACCGACTTCAAGCTGTCAGGAACTACCCTTGCTACAACAGCCCCTCCCTGTTTTTGTGAAGCAGAAGGCAGTATCACGTCATTTCAAAATGGACACAGAGCAGCCGAAGGACCTAGGCTTATGATGGGTCATGGGAGGTGCCTGTTAGAGGTGACCAAAATTTACTGTCCAATTGAAAAATGCCTGCCTCAGGATGTTTTCACAGAGCTGCTGGTGTTGCTTAGCCCTCTGGTGCTGTAGGACAGGAGTGACTTGTGAAAGTCCCTGAAAAAGCTCCTCACGCCCATTCCAGAAATGCTACTTGCAGGACAAAACTCTTCCTCTTATTTTGGACTCTAAAGCTGCAGAGCAGCTGCAGGCCTCCTCTGCTGTAACCAACTGATAGTTTACTCTGGTCTCAGGCAGCTTTTTACACCTGAGACGCTTGAATGCTTCCCTAAGCAGGAGTTCATCAAAAACAAAGCAACCATAGGCCTGGAGACAGAATTCAAGTCCCAACCAAGCACAGCGCCTCAAGGTACTGCCTGCCCTGAAGAACCAAACATCCCACCCTGACCCATCCTCTATTTCCGACTGTGCCTATTAAAGACTTGTCAGTGCTGCAATTCCATTCAGACACCATCTTGTGCCTATTAGCACACAGAACAAGACACTTGTGGCTCACTTCTCATTTGTAATAATGCTTTGGATCATAAAAAGATAAACCTGTGCAAGTAGGTCCTGCTGTCCCTGGGAAATGTTTCTCTTGGGTGCCTTGCTCGCGCATCTGTTGTCAAGGGAGGGCACACCTCTCCAGGAGCATTTTGGGCCAACATCCTTTGCTCATCTGGCACTTGGCTGTTGCTGATGCAGCACTGTGTCTCAGGCAGCACCAGAGCACCCCACAAATGGTTGCTGGGAAACAGCTGGCAATGGGAAAATGAAATGCTCCCAGCCCAACTGCCATTCAGTAGGTGGGCAGAGGCTTCTTGCACACTTCAGCGTGTCCCAAACGTTCTTCTTCTGAGTAAAGTAATTCTGAAACCTCATCTTTAAATACCCTACACGTTAAACCCAAAGTATAAGCAATACCAATATAGATGAATAAGTGGGACAGAGAGGAGGGAAGATCCTCAGTTGAAAATGTATTGGCTATAGGTGGTATTTTTGTTTATTAAATTTTAAAAAAGCACTGTCCCAGGTTCCTTTTCAACATCTATTCTATGTTACAACGTCCTTCAGCGTCAAGTAAGAAAGAGAAAAAAACACACTGAAAAGGCCTACATAGCTCAGTATGCAATGAATACAATTCAAACGCATGGTATTTGTTTGAATTATCATTTGAGCACTCATCATTTGGGCATAAAACTCAGTAGTTTAGATACTGTCATCTTCCCAAAGGTTCTGAATTAGTATGAAAAATAGGCACAAGAATGGGACCTGTCCTGTATTCACATGCGGCTCAACACCAGGAGAAAACAGGTCAATTTTGCTCTCAATAGGTCAGTATTTATGATTCAGAAGGGTAAAAATCTGGTTAAGGCACTACTCTTTGGTGTAGCTTACCAAACATCTTAGTTAACTACAGCACAAGTATTTTGCTAATCACAAAGACGTTGTCTTCAGTAGAGAACACCTTCAAAAGCTACAAAATGTCAAACTGCATGAGTTTTCCCATGTCAGAGCAGCTTGCTGACAGTAAAATGCATAATTAATAAGGATGCATTAACAAGGATGAATGATTAATTCACCTTTCAGCTGGCTCATGGCTTCACCTTATTTGCAAGGTACTGATGCAAACTGTGTACCACTTAAAGCAACCTCATGTATTTTAACTGACAAGTCAAAGTCATCAGATAGGTGGTTTACTTCCTGTGTTCCTCCTTCCCTGCCCAAGCCTGAGGACCAGGGTGCCCACTGTTGCTTTGCCTTTCACTCAAGCAGCAGGTCATGCAGATGACCAGCACATTAACACATTGCCCATACCAGGCTTACTTACATAATCAGACAAAACCAGACTCTCTCAACTTTCCCTCACAGATGAAGCCTTATCATATACTGACAGGTTTCTTCACTGCTCATCAAAGTACTAGGAAGAGGTAGAGCCACCACATGCACATGACAAGAAGGGAGTCAAGCTAGGCAGGACAACTGCACAGGGATCTCCACACTGGCCCTCATCTCTAAATCCTGCAAGCAGGATGGGGAAAAAGAGTTTAGGAACTGAAGATAAGGCAGTGGTGACAATTACCACTCCCCTTGACAGGCTGCGTATGCAGCATGGGGGATTGGGGCAGACACCTTGCAGATACCTGTGGGACTAAAAGCACTGTCTCCAACCTTAAGTGCCAGCAGCAATCATGCACCTACAGAGCAGATGCTGCAGTCTGGTGGCAGACCTGCTTGTGATCTGTTCTGCCTTCAAGCCTCCTCTTACCTGTATGAGACCGCATATGTCGCGTCAGATCCTGCAGAGACCAGAAACGCTTGTTGCACACAGTACAGACTTTCTTTCTTTTGTCTGCTTTTGCAGTAATCTTAGCCCCATCAGTCTTTGGTTTTTTGTCATCACTGCTCTTCTCAGTGGACTTTCTCTCTGTGCCTTCCCCCTCAGAGATGCTTTCGCTCTCTTCATTTTCCTTTCCTGTTGCCTCATAGTCCACAGGAGACTCCACTACCTTCAAGTCCATCGGAGACTCTTCCTGCTCAATACCAGAGTCCTGCAACGAGGGAGCTCCTGTATTATCCTGAATGCTTTTGCTTTCATCCTCACTGCTCCTTTCATCCTTTCTGTCCTCACGAATGTGGACTTTTTTGTGACGGCCAAGAGTGCCAGCAAACTTGAAGGTTTTGCCACAAATGTCACAGGCATGTTTCCTTTCAGTCTGAGTACTGCTGCCTGCACTCTGGTCACTCTCTGCCAGCTTGAAGTCCATTAATTTGCTGGCAAAATTGAGGTCAAGACTTTTGTTACTTACAGAATCTTCCTCAGGGCCCTCTTCATATCCATCCGCCTTTATTTCGGCATCCTGTTCTGCTGGAGGGGAGTCAGCCTTTTGCTCCTTGGGGCCGCCGCACTCACTCGCTGGTAGCTCTGTTATTTCCTCTGGCTGTTCCTTCTCGCAGGAGGTCAGGTCCAAGACTTCATTTCCTGTAGCTAGTGTCTCTGCATCAGACTGGCTGTCTGCAAGCAAACAGAGAGAAACTTTCAGTGGGATGCTCTGCTAACTCACAACTACCAGCAGAAGGCTGCACAAAGACCCACGAGCATTGCTTCTGGTCAAGCCTCACAACATCTGTTTCTCTTATCTGTGACCCAGGCCAATAACTTAGAGCCGAAGAGAGATCAAACCCCAGAAGACAATTAACAAGATGATTAAAAATCTGTAACAAAAGACTTTCTTTTCCAAAATACACTCACGTTCTTGTCAGTTTCTTGACGTAATTTTTAATACAATCACTTTAACTACAGAATACAAAATGTTGATACTCAAAATGTTATTGAACTCAAAGCAGAGTTGAGGTCACTACTATTACAGATACACCATTCCAGAGACACATAAATGTGTTATTTGTAAACTCATGTATGATAAATATTGACACAGATCGAAGTAATATGCATCCACATATTAATCAAACTGATTTATAAGTAGCAGGAAATGCTTTTCAAAGGGAATGTAAAGGCCTCATGCAACCAACCGGTACACTTAATTGTTATAGGTTAGTGCAGATGATGACACAGAGGTCACTTACAAAAGCAAAAGATGCAGGAGTTCATCCACATGTGGGTCTTTGACACACACCAACACATTACCTGGAACCAAAACCTAAAGCCAAGATGCAGTAACAGGCAGCACCTTTTGCTGTTTCACAATTACTCCAACAAGACAAAACACCTAAGATGTCCACTTTAATGACCTCTTCTGCTTCCTTAGCACTTTGTAGCATTAATATTGCTGAAGACATGTGTCCAGAAACTTAGAACAGATAAGGTGCTTCAAGAGAACAAAGGGCTAGAGCTGTACCCTTTCTGAGCTCCCTACAAACAGTTAAGTGTAAATAGGAAATAAGCTGGACTGGATCTGGAGGCCAAAGCTGACAATGATGCACAGCATATAACTGCATTTCCAGTGCCACTTCCCAGCAACTGTTCCAGGACATGAACTTTGCAAGCTATGTTTTCTAGAAGTTGAAGCTTTTCTTGCGTTAAGTCCTCCACCTCATTCTTGCTGACAGCATGCAGCTATGGGAGCAACACGACCTACCCGGCATTTCAGCATTCATCTGCAAGCGCAGTAGCTGCGGAGTAACTACAAGGATTTAGAAACTAGTAGAGCAGTTTACGTTCTTCATCTGACCCAGAACAGCTTGTGCTTGCCTCCAAATTACCTAGATTTCCTATTGCAGGCTTTTTTCATAAGCAAGGATCAATTACAAGAAGGTAAGATAGTTCACAGGCATTTGGTAGTTCAAATGCAGTCTTGCAACATGACTTGCATGGAGCCATCTTCTTGCACAAGTGATATAAATGGCCATTAAATAAATGTCAAAGCTTAGCGGCATTTCCAGTAATCGTGAACAATCACTCAATAGAACATAATCCTCAGTATGCTTTTTCTTGGGGAAGAAGTGACTTGTCAAAAAAAAAATACTCTCACCTTTTAATCAAAACAGGTCCATTTACATAGACAGTGGATTATACAAAAGCTTTCCACAAAGTTCAGCACTCATCTAAATATCTGCCCACTAAAACATGCAACTGAGCCATAATCTGTGTATAATGCTGGAGAATTTGAGGATGTGGGCATCTGAAAACAAAGGTCACCTACAAGTACCCTATGAATCTCAATGTGATTTCTGTCTTTTGGCTCATTATCTCCTAGCTATAGTAATACCAAAAAAAAGGAAGAAAAAAAAGCCATTATAAACAGAGTGGCCACTTCTAAAAACTAAGCTGAAATGCTAATGCATAATAATTAAGGGGAAGCACTGTTCCACAACCCCAAGAAACAGAAGCCTGGCATGTATGAGAAACCAGGTGCATGCACGGTTCTTCTCATTACAAGCAGGTAGCTGGATCTCACAGCTGCTGGCACAGGCAAGGGAGTGAGCCCAGAAGCCAGCCCCAGGCCATACCTACACAGGAGAGATGTTTAAAATGGAAGCACAGCTGTGAGCCTGCTGCCTTCTTCCACACAGTGTTTGGGGGCAGGATGAGCACATCTGGCTCTCACCGGCAGCACCTCACCTTTGCCCAAGAGGGGGGATGAAGGCAAGGATTAATAGTAACTGATGTGACTCCCTGCTACTGCTGGAAGGGTCCTTGTCCTTCCTTGGCTACCCACTCCCTAGCATTCACACAGAGCCTTTTTCACCAGAGCACAGGTTTACGCTGGACCAAAGCAACCCCATAATCACTGCTCCCTTTAGGCTAAGGGTAGGAGAGAAAGGAAACAACAGTTAAGAGGAGTGGAAGCTTCCCCAGCTGCCTTTGGTTGCTACCATCACAAAGATGTGGGTGGTAAGACAAACAAAACCTGAGTGGCAAAGTGGCTCTGAGGCACAAAGACCTTGATGTGACACCAAAATAAAGCACCTAGAACAGCTCCTGTACCCCTGCCATCAGTGCTCATCCACAGCAAAGTGTGGGTTACCTTTTAACAGGCATGGGCCACCCCATCCCATCCCCACTGAGGTCAGGAAACACCTCCCCAACGGGATGTGTGTTAGGCCAAGGAAAGACTGCAAGTATAGCACAGAGGGGGTCATTAGGGAGCGGGGCAGGAAACCATGTGAGCTCTGTTAGGATGGAGAAGAGTAAAGAGCAAAAGGAGACCAGATAGAGAGCGCTTCCCTTCTACTGTATCCAGGGAGATGTTCTGTAACTCTTTGCTGACCAAACCAAAAACAGAAGATGCAGAAAATAAGTTGGGTTTTCAACACCAAGTACCAGGAGCAAAGTGAACAAGTGGAATATACACTGATAGCACTCAAATAAGAGCAAGCCAAAACCACAATGTCTTTAAACTCTCAAATGCAGAAGTCCCGACTTTTACATTCAACATGTGTATCATGTATGATTTTCCAATTTCTCCCTAATTTTCTGTAACTTTTTCTTCTGCTGCTTCCAGTATTTAAAAAAATACACTATTTTTCTTATAGTACACTCATCCTTCAGTGAATCATACCTCAGCTCTATCTCCTTTTTTCCCCTCCTCTGTGCCCTGGGCCCCTCCCCAGCCGTTACTCTGTTCTTGTGTGGCTGGCCTGCAATTACATTTTCCTGCGCACCAAGGGATAGGTGGGATACGTTGTCCACAGGTAAGTTACGCTGCCTTACTAGCACAACAAACAGATGAGGCTAACATCAAGAAAAGCAAACATGACGTTTGAACAACTTCACAAAGGGCAAAGACCACTTCAGACCCCTGGAACACAGATGCACGCAGGTTTTCTCTTCTGAAACTGGCCTGCCATCCCTGAATGACAACATTCAAAGCTCAAGTAGCGAGGTAGCCAGGAACGTGCTGACACATGTACATGCTCGGGTGAGCGCTCTTCATTCTTACCTGCACAAACCAGACCTGCTGTTTTCTCTGCTGAGTTTTACAGGCCCCTATGAAGCCTGATGCATACCGTAAGGTGGCAGCTCCTGACTAGTTGAGCTGCACTGTGGTTACTCCCGACCTGCATGGTTGGTTTTGCAGCTGGCGCAGAAGCAAGCTGCTGTGCACAAGCCCCGGCTGTTTGGGATGCGTGAGAATCTGCCCAGCTCTGCTGCAGATGAACTGCAATATCAGCAGGGGAGCTGGGAAGAGGTGTGGGAAACACGACAGTCATTAAGGCAGCTGTGTCAGGTCTTGTGTGGGATTTCTCCTGCAGTGCAAGTGATGGCTGCACTGGCAGCCACTCCATCCATTCCAGCAGAAGTTACGCTTGGCCACACTACTGTTTTTTCTCTGCTTACATGCCTATCTGCAGCAATGAAAACCTCACTGGCCATACAATTCCAGCAGGCTTGTATCTTACACAAAGAGGAGGATTCTGACTGAGCCTTCAGATCTGGGCAACCATTGCTCCAATGAGGCCAAGCTCCTTTCAGAAGGGTAATCCCCACTTTCAGAATTTTGCTGATTTATAATGCAGAGCAGTCACTTGCGTCCAGGTGATGAGGAAGGGAGGGCGCATGGGAAAGGCCTGCCTTTCTTTCACCCTTTTCCCATCTTCCACTTACTAAAGTTGTAAAATGCTTTCCAGTCCATTTGTTATCCCACAGATACTTACACTAGGTGAGTCAAGAGGACAAGAGTGGAGAGCTCTGCTTGCCAAGGCGCCCACCACCACCACCTCTTCAGCAACCATGGGAGCAGAACACATTACCTTGTCACAGACAATCAGAGTTTGTGTCACTCCTCCAAAGGGAAGATCAGACAGTGACACTATTTGATGATGTAATTTCTGACACCAGAGTCAAAGAACGTGGGCAAGGTAAGAGCAAGAGAGGAGACAAGCAGGGAGGTAGGAATGTACAGAGGAAGGCAACACAGAAACACCACCAGTAGTTCAGCTGCTGCCTCGTCAGCTCCTGGGAAAAAATGAACTTCTCAGGAGATATATTCATAAGCAAAACCTCAAGGACTCCATCTGAGACTCCAGAAACTTTTCCGCTTGTATGAAAGAAAACAGTATATAGTTGTAGCCAAATTCATTTTTCCTTCAAACTGTGGAAAGACTGTTTTGCTGAAGTCTATTTACAGTTCAGGTTGCAGTTTTCAGTCAGCCCAGTTGGAAGAGTCTGCTTAATCTTTTATAGGTAGCATGAAAGAAAAAGACAAGTAAACTGCTTTCTTGCAAACACAAACCAAATTAGCAAGAAAGACACCAAATGTGGAAAGTTTCAGATAAAAGAGTAGATACAGATTAAGGTGAGGAGGTTGCTGGCTTGATTCTGTCTAGAGCTTGAGATGCTAAGGAGTTATTATTAAAAACAGGGTGTTATAACAGAAACTGTTTTGTGATTAGAGCAAGTGCTTATTGCCGAACATTCCTGCGTCCTGAGAGAAGTGCTAGAAAACCCATTACTTAAATAATTCTCAAAACTGGAGCAGACAGAGCACTGGAAATGGATGTTGTACAAGCAGTTGGCATTATCCGCCAGATGAGCCAACGATTTACTATTTGCCTACATTAACTGAAGTAACCGCAGCCAATTTTGTATTTTACAACAGACACAGACACCACTAGGTGGTAGCAGTCTAGTAAATTTGGCATTTTTTGAACCCACTTGCGCAATGCTGCTCCTACTTCCACCCATGATCGGGAGAACATCTTTCCAACCTGTAGAGTCAAGTTGAAAAATTTTGGGAGTTATCTTTGTCTATTGCTACTATAAAGAGTCTAAACATTAAAATTTAGCCATCCTTATCATATTGCATGCACACACACATTTTATTAGTTCACAGTTGAGGGAGCTTCGGTCATATCTGCATGCCTCTCCAAATGAAAATATTTGAGATAGAAAAGGACTATTTGCAGTAAATGGAACTGAATATATCTGGGGGGGGAAAGGAGAAAACCAGTCCTGGAGAAAAAAAACACTTTTTGCTTTTGACACAAGGAATGACCAGCCAGTACCTTCAAGAGAGCACCTGAAGTCACTGACACAAAGAAAAGTGTATAGGACTAGCTCTGACTGCACCTACCATGTGGAAAACTGCACTGATGATGAGGTGGGGGGAATGGTGAACGCTGGACTTTCACCTTATGGTGATTTTCCACTGTTTAGCAGAAAGGCATTTTGATATAAAGCCAGCAATACAATCAGCAAGCTGTATTACCATCTTCTCTGTATCCCCCAAACAACAGCTCTA
Organism: Psittacus erithacus; assembly: GCA_009867235.2. Lineage (NCBI taxonomy): Eukaryota > Metazoa > Chordata > Aves > Psittaciformes > Psittacidae > Psittacus > Psittacus erithacus. Next base: position 110,450 of record WYDI02037911.1, on the reverse strand, counting down.
GCACTTAGGCCGACCCCCAGTGGGAAGCAACTCTTGCTTTACCCTAAACTGCGGCTCTGGAGTGTCTGTTAAACTTTGTCTGACACTGAAAATGCAGTTTCAAGGCCTTTGTCCTCTAGGAAATACCCACAAATGTAGTTCAGAGGTACAAACAGCTAGAGCAGTTTGGAAAAACAAAAAGTCTCTGCTTTACCCAGGGCTCACATGATTTCTGGAGGGATCACAGAGCAGCAGATATCTAGAGTAAAGATGAATACTGCTAAAATGCTAATCACAAAATTCACTGCTGGTATACTTACTTTGTCAATGTTTGCCTAGTTAGCACAGAGCAGTTGTGTTCGACCCTCTCACATTAGAGGTAAGCCTCTTTAAGAAAGAGATCTTTCCTTAGCACAGTCTCTCTCTGTATTATGTAACAGATAATCCCTTACCCCATTCCTTATCCCACATCTCTTCTCTGTCAACTGTGTTTTGCTGCAAGAAGGGAGCATTCAGAAAGCCCTAAGGAGACAAAGGCAGAGCTGCTTTAACATGATGAAAGCAGGTGATTTGTTAAGCTGCTCCACGATTTCACTGTATGCCTCTCCGTCAGTACAGGTCTCTCCTGGTCTCACTGCTGCGAACCAGGCGAGATGTTCTCAGCTTGCTTCCCATCCTCTCCATGCAGCAAGGACACACACAAGGCCCATCACTTCAACAGCCTCCTCATCTCTGAATCCTATTCAAAACCACCATCCTGTTTTTGTTTTGGTTTAAAACAAGACTAAAAGAAACCCTCGATAAACTTGTTCCCAGTGACACTCTACTGAATTGCACTCCTGTCTTACACCTCATCTTAAAGCTTCACTTCATTTATGGCTGACCAAACACCACACAAGCATCTTCCCTCATTCGCTTGCCTTCTGGCATACAGTGAAATCTGGACGACTATTCTCTTCCAAGTACAGCCCTTGCATGGGGTCTGCATATGAGCCCCAAGCACACTACTTACCCACCTTTTAACAACAAAGAGAGAAACAACCCCATTTAAAACTAAGCCACAGTTCCCAACTGTTAATTTACTTCCGCTGCTTTTGAAATCCATTTTTCTTGGACAATGGAGGGAGACCACAAGTCCAAAGCCATTGAATGACTTTGGACCACGATTAAGCACCACTTGGTGAAGTCAGTTATAAACACTAAGCTGTGCTATAAAGCGCACATGGTAACTATAACAGTATAGGATCTGGGCTCCTTCCTTGCTGTCTAAAGCTGCTAGAGAAGACACAACGCATCTGACAGAAAAGCCAATTTCAACAGCATCTATCCCCAGCCATCTCCCAGGAGATGCTGCCAACTTCACACCTCAGCTGTATCAATGTGCTCTTTTAGAGCCATGCCGCCAGCAGGATCCAGAACTGATTTCACGACTGCTGGCCCCTCCCCTTGCCCTTTTCATTTTTTGGGCAGCTGGGTCAGCTACAGTTGTGGGGATGAACAGCTGGGAACAGGTTGAGCCAGTACTGCTGAGAAGTGCTTTGTGTTATCCAACCGTGGCCCAAGGCTCTGTCTGTCAGGGGCAGGTCAAACCACTCTGACCAGCCCAGTGCTGGCTGCTAAGAACAACATCCACGTTCCACCAAAGTCCTACCCATCCTACGTGCCATGCCACCGCTCATTGGAGAGGCTTTAGAAACACTTGCTTCTTTACCCTGTTGACCAGCTGAGCTGTGCTAGCACCCCTCTGAATACAAAGACAGTTTTCATTAGACCCAAGTAAGATGGTTTTAGTTTCATTCTGCCGTGAAGATCATCACCGTGAAGATCATCAGAGGTGAGCACTTTCAGAGCCCTTTCTGCAGACTTTTGTTCTGTGAGGGAATCATGTTATAACATGAGTCTTCCTCTCTCACGCTGTAGCCATCTGTTGTCTGCATAGGCAGGATGAGCCCACGTGACACCCCAGATACCGCGGCTACAGCCCTGTGAAGTTACAGGCTGTTAACATGGTAACAAGACAACTTAGTTTCTTCATGATAGGCAAGATCAAATCACGTCGTAACACGTCCCCAGCGTGGCTGGTTTTAATGCCAGACTAGTACTGAGATCTGTATTACTACATCTGAATTGCTGCAAGGAAACCTGCTGTGTTAACAGAAGAAAGGATGAGATAGGCTGGGAAGACAGCAGTTTCCCAAACAAACTGGAGCTTGGAAACGTAAGAGGAAAATCCTTTGCACACTTTTGTGCAATCTGATCAGCAGCTACCCTGAGGTTGAGAGTAACAATTCATTCACGTAATTTCGCACAGAGCCAACTCCTTGCTGCTTTTAGGTCAGTTACTTCAACAACTCTCCTGTGAAACCAACTCAAAGTGTCACAAAGGGACCCTTGTCATCTCTCCTGGAGGTGCGAATACCTTTACAGCAACAACTCCCTTGTGCAAACACTTTTCAGGCAAGGAACATGGACTACCATCTGCTGAGCTTTCTTCTTGCCCCCATCCCATTTGGCCAGCAAATAAAAAACCTGAGTGACTGTCCTCACCCTTGGTTTCGTGTCAGCTTGTCCTTTCTGATTAAATGCCACTTGCCTGCCTACAACAAAGCCTGCGTGATCTGACAATCAATCTCCTTCACTGCTGAGCTCTCAAAACAGAGGGGGCAATACAGCGACAGGTGAGCTTCAATGCAGATGAATGTAGGGTAGGACACCTCTTGGAAAAATAATCTAAACCATGCTTATGTGATGGTGAATGTGGTACCGGCAGGTGCATTCAGGCAGGAAGTCTCAGAGCCATTGCTGATAGCTCTCCATGATCACTGGCATGGCCTGCAGCAGTAGAGAAACTAAAGTCAAGAAAGACTGAATACCATGAGCAACAGTACTGAAAGCAAGACCAGGGGTGTCCCTTTTCTGCTGTTTAGAGCCCTGGTGTGCCCCTGTTTCAGGTGGTGTGTGCACTTCTGGTCTTCACTCCATAGGAACGAGTCAGCAAAAGGCACACAGCAAACGCAACCCAAGTGATGGGGCAGCTGCCCTGCTAGCAGACACCAGAAAGACTCAGGCTTCTCTTCTGAAGGAGGGAACAGGGTGCTACGGTTGAGGTTCACAAATCATGAAGGCAGCTGAGAGGGCACACACAGAACAGCAATTCATGAAATCCTGAAATACTGGAACTAAGGCGGAATCTCTGAAGATAGTAGGGGATCAGCTGTTCCTGACACAGCAGGTAGTGAACTTCTGAAGCTTGACGCCAGATGAGGTTGTTGGCAGATAGCATCAGCAGGTTCAGAAAGCCATTGGAGAGACTTGCAGACAGCAGGCCCTTAAACAGGTAGTAAAGGGAGTAGGCTGAGATGTGCCCTTGAACATGCAACCCTAATGCAGCAGTTGTGGATGCTGATAGAGCATTAAGAGGAACAGATAGCAGGAAGTGGCCAGGCCCATATGCTCACCCTAAATAGCACATCCTACCGCTACCATGAGAGACACGAGTACCTGGCTGCATGTACCACTGCTCTAACACGACAGAGCACTTCTCATGTCCTTATGCTTTGTTTGTCTGCAGTGTTCAGTCTGACCAAACACAGGTTGGGCTTGCTATTCTGAACAGCTGGGGAAAACTGCACGTACCACTGAGATCCAGCATCCTCTTCCTCAGACTGTGGGATAAGCACGTTTCTCCTCAGGTAGCAGCTGGCAAGTCCAGGTTTGTGCAAATTCTGTTAGATTTGGCAGAAAAGGCAACACCGCATTTTTGAGAGGGGAAGGGCTTCTGGCCTGACACAAGAAGAAAGTATGCCTACCTGTCCTTGTAATGTGAAGTAAGAAACTCCTTTTCCCCTTTACTGCTTAGTGACCAACTACAACATCCTGACTGCAAACTCCTCGACAGCAGGCTCTCTCCTGAGATGTCTATCACCCATGTGAATCTGACACAACTTCCATCAAAGCCATGGGGCATCTTTTCATTGACTTCAGTGGAACCAAGCCCCGCATGCCGAATAAGAAATCAATTACTTCTATTACTTCCACACAGGAGAAGGCTTTCCACATCTGTAATTCATTAAATGACTAGAACAAGGGAACTGACCGAGCACAGGAAGAGTTGAAAGAAAAGCCAGGATCATGCAGTGCAATGAGGAAAGCAGTCCTGCAAGACATCTTTGTGGTGAACAAAGGGATTGTGAGGACAGCTACATGTAAAAGGAGATCAGTGCTTTTCACACCTTCCACCTCACACCCAAAACCTCTGAGCAGCCCCCTACATGAACCCACACTTGTGCACACACCTCCTCACACATTCCCTCCCAACCAGCAGCCGCTTTGATACAACACTGTGTTTCTCACTTTAATCTTTCACAAGCTGCCTCTGCTCTAATTAAAATCTCAGCCCATACGAGGGATTCCCCGCATCTCACAGACACCTCAGGTGCTGTTTCTTTCTCTTAATTTTCTTCCACCGCCAAGAGAACTTTTCAGAAGCATTAAGGCAATGCTTTTTGTAGGCTTTCAAGTCACTCTTTCTTTTTAGTTGCCTGCTAAGTCAACCATAAATTTATGGTTACAAACACCACCACTTTCTGCATTTTTATTTGGCTACATTCACACTGCAAATATAAAACAGAACTTCAAAGTTGAGCAGAAATCCTTTTGCTTCATGATAGCCCAGTTCCTTTCCACATTTCTTTTGAAGCATGCAATGACAGGATTAGCTGGGGATTAATTACTTGAAACTCAACCTGCAACTCACGTCACAATTTTCTCATATTTTCAGCCTTTAAAACTTTTCTATCAACCAAGTATTTGTCATACAGACCAATACTTAGAACAGGTAAGATATCCTTTCCACACAAACATCCTAACCGGAAGTCTCAAAACGCAAACAAAAATCCTGCTTACCGTGCAAACTCCAATCTTCCCACCCCAATTTACAGTCCTATTCCCAAATGGGGGTGAGAATGCTTTCCAAAAATGACACCTTTAAAGGCACAAAAAAGGATAATTCTCTGCTTCCTGTATTGTCCCTTAAGGGCAACTGCTCTTCTGATGAATTATACTTGCTCAGTGGAGGGTAACCGGAACAGCTGGTTTAAGTGCAATGTGACTTGATTTTTTATTAACTTCTTCCGCAAGAATGGTCATGGGCTGGATTAGAGTACATCTGTGCCTAGATATTTACTCAAAACCAACTGCAAAATTTGGTTAGCATAGCAGGACTAGTCTAGTCTGGGTACTTCATGGAAGACAGTCATTGGAAGGGAGTCTTTTTCAGTGTAAAAGGTCATCTAAAACACGGCATGTAAGATCATCCCTTAATTAAGATATCTCCTGCCACTGATCTCCTAGTGGAAACACATTATTGCCATGGTAAGGACAAATGCTGCAAAGTTAAGATGTCTACCATTCCACTTTGACTTATGCCATAAAAGCAAAGAATAAAAATGCCTCCAGTCCCTTTTTGTTATGACTTATGTTATCCAGTCAACTGAAAACATTCAGGTTCATGGGCTGCTATAACTATATTCTATTTATTTATTACTTTATTTTGTTTACAGATCTTTTCTTGTCCAATTCACATCTGTTGTAACTGCTAAACAAAACAAAAACAAACAACAAAAAAATCCTCTTCTGCTATTTTCTACACAAAATAAACTTGAGCCAAAAACGTATCACTCTGAAAATATCCTTAAGCGATTCTTTGCAGATTTAGGTTATTTGTAACAAACTAATGGTCAACAAAAGATGACTTTTAAAATTTTACATTGAACCTGCTCTGAGGCACATGCCATACAAGGAGCAAAATTAACTGCACCACGTGCAGGGCACATTTTACTTGATGCTCTGAGAATGAGTAAAGTCAAGAGCAGGAGGCAAGAGCAAAAAAGAAAGGCAAATCAATTTGAACATAGAAGAGTAAATTAAACCATAAAGACATCAAGAGAAAGAAAGCATTACAAGCAAGTGCTCAAGCACGTTCAAACAAAACACACGTACTGTGCTAAACACTATAAACCCAAGCTACGCAAAATTCTCAGTGCCCCACTTGGAGCCCTGCATTAAAATAAAAACCAGTGAGGAAGGTGTGTGCTGCTTCAGGGAAATGCTTTTGAACTAAAATACACATAGTGGTGTTGAGGCAAGAATAAGCAGGGTGAAAGCTTTCACAAGGGTGCCTTCTGGTTGTGCAAAAGATATGGATTACCAGTAGCATGTGTGCTTTTGCAGTTTCACAGAAGGCAAATATAACCTTGACACTGCTTGGAAGGAGTCTACCATGTCAAAATTGACTGGTAATACGTAGATATTACTTAAATGCTCAAATATATATAACTTTTCCTCAACCATGCTCACTCACTATTAGCTTAGGCCACTTACATAGACTACTCCAACTTCCTTACAAATGGATGGAAGAGAGCTAGTTGCCACTTTTTAGCTCAAATGACCACCTTGTTTTTTTTATAACAGAATACTATGTAAATCTAGGAGCACAGACCAACCTGTCTGCAGTGATTTCCTATGGAGCATATACCAAACACATGCATTCTTCAAGCATATCACCAGGACTCTCATCTATCCCACCCGCATCAAGTCTCTTGGCCCCTTCTCTCCCCAGGTCAAGGGAGCAGCTATCAAGCCCAGATAACAAAGTTCTTCTTTTCTCTTTACAATAAGATTAGTGAATAGAATTTTTAATTAACTCCTCTGAAATAACAGAGCTATCTAACAAGTCACTGCCTGTGCAATAGGTGGGGACAGAAACAGTGCATTGCACTACAACACTGTAGATGTCTCCATCAGAAAAATGACTCGCCCACCCTGAACACAAGCCCAACAAACTGCTGCATCTATCCCACAGCTGCCAAACTCCTCCCATGCTACCGGCACCTGACATTCACCACAAAAACACAGGGCTCACTCCACCTGAATGCATCCTAGTGCTTGCTTTGGCATCACCTCCCTAAATCTCTGCATTCTCTGCTTACCTTTGCCTTTTTCCTTCCAGTAAGTCTCATCTACACTGCTGGCACAGTGGAGCTGCTGCAAACTCCCAGAGTTTAGAAACAGAATGCTAGTGTCACCTGGAAGGAGATGCCAGTCAAAGCTTGCTGTGGGGTGGTCCTCCAACAAGTCTCCCTCAACACTGATCATGATTAGGAAAGAGCTCAGTATTACCATTGCCAGAATGCACCAACCGGAATCTGATTATAGCCACTGCTGTAGTATCACCAAAAATCTTGCATCTGCACTGAAGATCCAGCCCTTGCTTTCCTTGAGGGACTGCAGCACAGGCCTTCTGAAGGGACAGTGTCTCCTTCCAAGGCCAATGGTCGTGGGGGAGACAAGTTTTACCAGTATAACTCATGTCTGAATGCATTTTCCTGTATTCAGTAAGGGTTCACACCAGTGCTGCTACCCTTGGAAGTCTGCCATCAATAAGCAGGTCAAACCTCTTAAGTCTGGGAAAAGCCTCTCTATTGTTTTCTGTCTCATGAACAGTTCTTCAGTAACTATGTATTTGTTTTGGAGAGCAGGGTGTTAGAAAACAACTGATACGAATAAAGAGCCCTCCTTCACCATTGAAAGTAAACTGTACGCTTAATAAGATGAAATAACTTGGTCTCTGTGGGCCAGAAAACAATAGCCTCACTGTTGCACTGATACCTTGCAAGTTATGTCCTTGCTTCACCCAAGGCAAACAGTAATAGGGACTGCTCCACAGCTCAGATTGCCTTTAAACCTCTTAACTAGCCTCTTTTACCTCTTTAGCAGGTTTCCCTCTTTAGCACAGACATGAATCAGTTGCTTCAGGAAACCTCCATACCTTCCAAAAAACAGAATTATGTTTTATGAGGCTGTAGTCAGGTCACCTATGTTTCTTACTAATATCCCTAGCTTTTATTCCTTACACCAGGAGTTGAGATTGCATAATGAAGTAAATATTATCAACAACTGTGACTGACTTAAAAGGGAGCAACAGCAAGCAGAGCTTTGTCCTCCCTCTCCCTCCGAGCAGGATGAGAATCTACTAATTACTTTATTACAGTGTGGGTGGAAAAAGGAGTGAACTTCAAATTGGTGCAGCATTCAACAAAGTATTTCCTTTACAGGGAAGAATGAGAAATAACCCCAAACCTAGTATAAATCAGCCTCCCAATTCCTCCTTTTGTTTACACCAGGTTTGAGGTTACTTACACAGTGGCACAGTATTACAGACTCCACACACATCTCCATGCTCTAGGGCATAAGCCCACCTTTAGTTGTCTAGCACTGAGAACAAACATTTCCTAGAGGCGAGCTACTATGTAATGATCAAGATGATGGTTCTTGCATCCTCCTTCTTTGATCTGACAAATAAAAGCCACCGCAATTAAAAAAAAAAAAAGCTAAATACAGTATTATTTTATTTTCCTGCCATAATTCTATACTTATTTGTTCTCATTTTTAGGGATCTTTTTATCATACCTGATGCAGACAAACAGCTGCTGGAAGCAGCCAAGCCATGTAAAGTACAGTAAAATATTCAACACACATGCTTACCTTCAAGATAACACAGTAATAACAGAGCACCTGAAACCAGAGTCTTAGCAAACCCACGTATGCCAAGTTATGTCACTGAAGTCAAATGGGGTTTAGCAGTTTAATTTGCCCCCTTGATACTCAAAGGCACAGAGGTTATTCCATTACTAAAAAATGTACCACCATCACTATAAAGCATTGGCTAGGGATTTCCAAAATAACCAAGAATACCATTCAGATATCAAAGAAAGGACAAGAAATGAACATCCCTCCACAAGAAGGGACTTCCATAAGGAATACTCTCAGGGGCTACAATCCACTGTGAGCACAAGGCACTCTTACCTGTATGAGTGAGTATGTGCTGCTGCAGAGAATTTACCCATGGAAAGACTTGAGGACAGTAAGGACAAGGGATATTTTGCAGACGGTCTGAGTAAGTGTTCCTCTTCCCTCTCAGCAGCTTATCTTCAGCAGTTTCCTTCTCATCCTCACTTGTTCCATTTCTGCCACTTTCTTCCTTGAAATTGTCAGTGGACTGCAGAAATGGGCTGAATTTATTAGCGTCTGTGGTAGCCAACATCTTTTCTATGCTGGCAAATTCCCCACTTGACTCCAGATCCAGACCACTGCTAAATTTAGGCTTATTTTTTGTTCCTTTCTTTCTACCTCTTCTCTTAGTTAACACAGGTTCAGCAACGGGAGACGGCTCTGGATCACATGCCTGAGCCAGGTCACTGGGCAGGCTGGAGTCTCTCTGCACCGCAGTCACGATTGTCACTTTTGCTTTGGCATTCCCTGATTTGTCACACCCAGTGGAGCTGCTCACTGCCTTGGGACCAGTGTCTTCAGCCTCCGTTTTCAGCAAAGCGGGAGCAGAAGACACAGATGAAATGATCTGTGCAATGGAAGCTAGCGGTGGCAGCTCTTTAGTTACTGGAGGCTTTGGCAAGAGAGGTGGAGGCGGTGGTTTAGGCCTCAAGGGTCTCAGCAAGGCAGAATTGCCAAGGAGAGCTGGGGAAATGATTGGGACAGTCAAATGCAATGACCCTTTCAGTGGCTGGGTATGTCTGACACCCCTGTTCTTCTCTGAGTTCCCATTGGCACCAAAAACCAAAGGACACTGCAGACAGTTGTAGGCTTTATCACTGTTCCCAGAAGCAGCCAACTCTTGATTCCTAGCTTCATATGGGACATCATCTTTATCTTTCTTCAGGACTTTGGGGATGGATAGGTCAATAGGCTCCATGGAACAGTCATAAAAGGACACAGGAGAAGAGCCAAACAGGTTCTCCTGCTTCACTTGCACAGCACTCAGGCTTCTGTTCTTCTGAGAGAAATCCAATGGCTCGTCAAAATCCATTGGGAAGCTGCCTGCAGGTTCAAGTTTGATGGGAACATGAGATGATGTCCCAAGCAAGAAGCCATTCTGGGGCTCCAGGAAAGGCGTCATAGGCTTGTGGTCCATGTAAGTGCTGTCCTCCAATAAAGAAGGGTCTGTCTGGCTTGCCTGGGCACTGCAGTCCACCGCTAAGATGTAATTCTCAATTTCCCTTTCTTGCACGTGCAAGTGCTGCTTGAGGATATGGTGAATGCAGTTTCTCTTGGCTGAAAAGGCTGTGCCACACTCCTTGCACTCAAACGGCTTCTTCTTCTGGCAGCCACTGTGCGTCCTCATGTGAATGCGGAGCGCTCGGTAATGCTTCAGGTCCTCACCGCACAGCTTGCACACAGTGTCTGGGGAGCAGAAGGCATCCACCATCTCTGCAGCATTGCTGGTGACATATTCAATGTTCTTCTCTATATCCTTCCTGGTCACTTTGAAGTGCTTCTTTCGCAAGTGCCTCTCACAATTGGCTTTCACTGTGAACGGGTAGTGGCAGATTTTACAGATGTAAGGCCTCTCCCCGCTGTGTGTCCTCAGGTGTCGGATCAGCGCTGCCTTGTCAGCTGCAATGTAGTCACAGATGTTGCACTGGTATGGGGAAATACCCAAGTGAGAACGGATGTGAGCTCTCAGGACACCAGAGAAGGCAAACACCTGGTCACAAAAACGGCAGGGGTACAAAACCTTCCTCATGGTTGGGGCTTTCTTGTTTGCTGCCCCTGCAATGATGGCTTTGAGGTCTCCTTCCGTGACCTCTTGCTTGATCTTGGCTTCCATACTCAGAGGCAGGAGAGCTTCAATGATGCTGTCTTGCTCCAGTTGTGTCTTCATCTCATGCTGCGTTAAAGGCTCTACTTTGGGTTGGAGGAGCAACTGTGAGGAAGGGCTCAATCTGGCTCCTGGCTGGGGTAGGTGAGAGTTGGAGGAGGACTCCACTGAGTTCTTGATCAGCCTCAGAGGGGGAGGTGGGAGGCTCGGGCTGATGCAGCCAGGGGAGGCTTGCTGGGCGCTGATAAGAGGAGGAGGTGTAGAGGTTGCGACGACTGTTCGGGGCGTTACCAAAGGCTTTGGCTTCAGTGGTGGCATATGCTTGAAAATGGACTGCACAGGGACAGAAGGTGCCTTAGAAAGGGGAGGAAGACTGATCTGAGGAGGAGCAGAAGAAGCCATCTTCAAGATCTGCTGAATGTCTGCCAGCTCAATGGCAGACTCATTGGAGATGGGTTTTACCACAATACTGCTGTCAGGTTGGATGATAAAACCCTTCTGGAAAGGCTGCAGCGAGAGAAGCTTTATGTTTTCTTTTGTAGGGGGAAGGACTGAAAATGACCCTCCCATGGAGGCAGCTTCCAGAGGAGAGAGGCTGAGCAGACCGGTGCTGCCGGGTTCCTGAGGTAGGTTACTCTTCAGTGCTCTGAGCCGCATTTCTTGGACCTCATCTTGTGTATTGTCCTCCTGCTTGACAGGCTTGATGTCTTTGGTGTACTGTAGGCCCAAGGATGCCATGAAGGCTTTCTGGTCTGGGTTCTCGCCGGGTGGGATCATGGACTGTTGCTTGTGCTTGTCTTTTCCCTGATCCAACAAGTGAGTTTCTTTGTGCAGTTTGAGCGCCGAAAGCATGGGGAATGCCTTGTTACACATCTCACAAATAAATCGATGGAAGTCACTGATGCACCTTCGCAAATTTGTTTCACACCAGACCTGCAAGACACGCAAAAATATTTGAGTAGACATCTCAAACTGGAAAGACACCACATGCTTCTGCAAAACAAAACCAGTTTACTCTCTCTTTCACTGCCCAAGTTAAGGAGTTTAGAGCAGCCATCACCTACCTGGCATGGAGACATTCCTGGCTCCATAGCCTTTAGTCACCTAAGTGGCATATCTGAATTAGGAGCTGATCCTCCAGAAGTTCCTTTCTATAGAGGCAAACTCCTCCAGAGAGTTATTCAGACTCTCAAACACTTTTCCACCCTTAACTTCCCTTCCAGAAATCTCTCTCACTTCTCTGACAGGACAGGAGCCTCAGCGGACAAAACAGCAAACTTCATTAAGACTACCTCCTTTAGACTTATTACTACAAAGAAACTAGAAGGATTAAAAAAAAGGCATCCAAGAAGGCAAAATAACATAAACCAACCGAAATAATAATACCTTAAAACAAATCAATGAAATGCAGAGCCCAAAGCAGAAAGGCTTTTGGTTAGTGAAGTCTAATTATATTTATTCTCCAATGGAAAATACTAAGCTCACAAACGGATTTTATACCTGTCACTGAAAACGATCATGAATCCAAATGCTGCATTTAAATACTACCCACTTAGCTCACATGTTGCAGAGGTTCCACATCAAAGAGGAACACAAGTGATAAATTAAGTAGAGGGCTGGAAAGATCTTATATATACTCTAGACACTTTGTTCAGATATACTTCATAGGTCCTGCCTCACAATGCAAGAAAAATTGTTACAAAAGGAAAGTCACAACATTTAAAACCCTTAATAATGTTAAATGTCTGCCACTAATTACAAAAGAAATAAACCCAAGTTGTTTAAAAAGTTATCTCTTGCCCTGATTTAGTAACTTTTACACCAAGACTCTAGCTGAGAATTACCTACCAAATTTCAGGTCTAACACCTTGAAGCCAGAAGAGCTGGAAATCAGTGCTTTAATTCAAGTAGAATAAGAAAAGTGCAGATGCTGAATAAGCATGGTCCTGCTGGATTGTGCTGTTGATTTATTTCTCTGGATTTTTTGAACAGATACACAGCTTCATCAAGACCCAAACTAACGATGGCAGGCAAGGTGTGATAGAGAGAGGAATAATACTATCCAATAGAAAGCTTTATGGCTGTCACAGAAATACCTACAGACTACCTCCCTGCCTTTCCCCAGCCACTGGCCCTCAAACATGCAGTATCTTTAGACCTCACATAAGGAACATAGTGGAAAGGTGCCTGGGAGTGTTTTGTGAAGAAATCACTGAAGATACCGCCATTTAGTAAGTAAAATGATTTCCTGAAGCTTTTCATGATAAAATCTTTCACAACACAACTACATCCTTTTTACAGGAAATTAAATAAATAATGTTTTCCTTACCATGTATCTTCCCTACTTATTTTAGATGTGGGATGGTTTGGCGAAGGAGAGAAATAATGGGCAGTCTGGAAGGGGCAAGGACTTAACAACACCAAAGTTTTTGTTTAAAATATTTTTACAGATCTTTACATCAAAAGTTATCCACTGGAATGCTGAAAAAAAAACCCCTAATCCCAATATTCTTTAGATGAAAGAAGAAAAGCAGAAAGCGTTTGAAGCCTACATGGACAGTGGTAATGTGCTTTCCACAAAATATTCTACACCCCATCTCTGCCTCATCAAGGACACATCTTTCAATGACTAAAGAAGATACATGCTGTATCAGCTGTTGCCTTAAGCTACGAAGAACAGAAAGTACCTGAGAAATGCGGGGGAACTTCCTACAGGAGAAGTCCGTGAATCCCAAGTCATGGAAGCCTGCTGGAATTGAAGGGTTGTTCTGAATGAAAGGCTTTCCCATGGGATCTCTAGGAAGCTGCTTGTGGATAACTGCGTTATGGCGCAGTAAGCCCCGATGAGTACGAAAGGTAATACAACAGATGTCACACCTGGAAAGGAAAGGAATAAAATAGAAATGACTTACTGATTGCTGCAAGCTTAACAACTAGCATTCTGGCATTACGACAGCCTCCTTCCTCTTACCCCATAATATCAAGAACCTGCTAAACGCAAAACAAAACCACAGCACATAAAAAACTTATGACCACAGAAAGGCCATTTTAATCAGTCACTTTCTACCAGTTTCTGGCCATTATGCTCACTAGAAGTTTAAAGAAGATCCGAGCTTCCCACATGGGCAGAGGGCAAAGTGGCAGCTGAGACCACAGCCTTCTGACAACTTTCCCATAGTCCAGCATAAAGTATTTCAATGGCTTTACACCATTTCATTTTTACTGAAAAGTGCTATTAAAAGACATTTTAAAAAAAACTCTGACAAAGAGGGCCTAAATCAGACTTAAGTAGCAAGCTGCTGCAAATGTATAAAAACCACCTTCTTTTTAACTACTGCTTAAAAAATACCACTGCACACCACTGAAACACACGTGTATGAATTTCCTCTGCATTGCCTTTTCCATCAGCTTTCACTGATTTTTCTCAAAGCTGTTATGAGAAATACACTGTTTTAAAAGGAAAAACTAGTGCTCCTTGAAGGGGAAGAAGGTCAGAAAGACCTGAAATACGTTCAACACTTCTGCACTCATACACCCCCTTAACAGTCACTGTGCCCCAAAGAAAAAGGCAGATGCACTGTTTTTTCCTACTGACAATTTATCGCTATGATTTCTTGTTTTTCCTAACTTCTCAAATCCCAAATTCAGTTAAACAGACGTTTCTTACATAAAGTAAATTTGCAGTAAAAAATCAAAGATACCAAAAATGCAGTTATGCTGCAGGCAATACACACTATGCAGCAATATTTGGCCAACATGTCAACAAACAAGTCTACTGCTTTTTAAATATCTGGGATTTGAGCTCTGCAGCATGACAGGTCACACTCATTCTGCACTCAATGAGTGCAGTTGTGTGCACTTGTTGTGTGCACTCAACAAGTGACACACAGTTTCACTCAACACAGTTCCTTGTGGTTACAGCTCCAGCTCACAATCAAAGAATGAGTTTCAGAGAAGCAAACACAAGTGAATGTGAAGCAGTCAGATTTTGTCAGCAAGATTATTATATTCACTAGGGGTTCTTCACATCTCCCCTGCCTTAGTTCTCCCCATACTGTCTTTGCCCTCCACATCAAGGAAAAGGACATGTGCCTACTCATTAAAAAAACATCCTGCAATTAGAAATTACTCCTGACAAAATCCTGAAACCACCCCCTCCCTGTCCTGTCCCTAACAAACTCCTGTTGTTGTTCTTTTTATCACTACATAAACTTCCACAACCTTTTTTATTCCCTGAAAATGAAAGAGATAACCAAGCCACCCACAAAGCAACTGGACTCATAGGCTCCAAGTGGTGAAAGAAGCAAGTGTGAAGTATATGTAACACAGCCTTCGTTATCACAGTACCCAGAAGGCTGGGACATAAATGTTATGCACTGCAGGTTTAATATCTCCCCTGTCTTTTCTCACCTGTCAATTCACTTGCATCCTACCTTTATAATTATTGACAGCTTAGTCCCTGCATTCTATTAAATATCAAACCATTGTCATTTATGAAGCAAATGTTTACTTAAAGAGGTCTGCTAAATGTGACAACAACCTCTGGTGGGGGAGAGGCGGAATGCCAACACATAGCTCTCCTCCAATGTCAAGATCTACAGCTCTCCTCCAGCTTGCTTGGCAGCACCTATTCCATGATGCAAGGCTTTAATCTTCACTGAAAACAAAAACACACAACCACCAAAACCACTGGGGGAAGGAAGGCATTAAAGGGTTAGAGCAGCCACCTGAAGAACTTGCAGAATAATGAAATAAATCCTTTTTTAAAGGTGATGAAAATGCCTTGCATGAAAGCAAGCCATGCTTCTGGTATGCTCCTGCACCAAAGGAGCATCACTGGTGGCCTGTGGGGCCAGCTGTTCTGCAGAGGGACACAGACCCTCACCTCAGTGCATCCTGATGCAGCTCCAGCGTCCCTGATGTGCCTGGCCTTCCCTGCACCAGCAATCCAATGCAGAAGCCGTATCTCCTTGTGTGTGACAGGGGAGCCACAGCTACCATTGATGGGACCACAGGGCTACTGCGAGAGCCGGTGCCTGCCACAGTTTGGGCTGAGCAGGAGCCAGTGCTCCTGGCCAAGCAGCCAATTGTCATCCACCCCAGCAGGAAGGTGCACCTTACCCATCCTACAATCCTTCACCTGGAAGACTTTAAGCACTGGTTTATTTAGGGCTCCCATCAAAAGCTGCACTTGAGAGTTAATCTTTCAGAGCAAAGACCCGTGTGAAAGTCCTTTGCAGTACACCTGTATCAACTACTATGCCTCAGGACAGTAAAAATTTGCAATTTAAAATTGGTGTTTTCTATGCAAAGGGAACTGCATCCCCTCCCCCAAAACAAAAGCAGTATCTTGCACTAGTACTTTCTGTCTTTTATAATGCATAGAATTAAACCCCCCTCTATTTTTCTCTTTCTGCTTTAGTCTTCTCTTTCAGTTTCCTTGCTGTGAGTGAAGAAGCAGCAAGAAAAAGGAGAAGTCAGGAAAAGGATTAAGCTCTTCTTCCATCCTGTCAAAATGAAGCTCCTGGCTGAAAAAAGGAAAAATCCAGACATATCACTCCTGTCATCTCAAGATGTAGGCACTCTGAGGCATATAAATGCACTGCACCCTGGCTCAGCACCTTCCCCTGGCATCACAGTTTACAGGATCACACAGAGCTGGAGCACCGGAGGGACCTGTGGATGCCTTCCCTTCCTCCACGGCCCAAGCACACCTGTATAGGCAGCCACAGCTTGGAGAGCTGGAAAAAAAACAGCCTGAGATACATGTGGAGCAGCTTCTCCGGGGCAGGCTTCCCAGGCAAGCAGGCAGCCTGTCAGGCTACAGCAACTGTGCTGGCACCTTGCACCCATGTCACTCGCCAAGGACAAGGGAGGTCATTGTAAAACTCTTCGGGATGCTGATGGGTGCCACCATGTTGCTGGCTCAGGAGGTCTCTCTGGCTCTGCAGACTTCACTTGGGCTTGTCAGTCTTCGCTACGGATGCAAGCTATTTAAAATACATGGAACATTTGCACAAGTGCATGCACATAATCTTTTTTTGTGTCCATGTCTGTGTGTGGTTTTGTGGTGTTCTCTCCCCCTCACCTTAAGTAGGAAGGCAGTCTGAGTTTCTCCCAAATGACATGGCTTGAGCTTTGAATACAAGCAGCAATACAGATGCAGTTATGGATGTGTACCACCTTCAAGAAAAACTTACAGGTACTAAACTTCAAAACCTAACTAGTTATGGAAAGCACCATGCTGCACTGGCTAAGGGTTGTGTCAATTTAAAACGGAGTAAGCTACCATGCCTAACAATGCAATAACTGGAAGCACTTCTTTATTTTTTAAGGAAGCCTAACCATTAATTTCTAGGTTTTGCCATCAGTACTATTTTCCATCTTTGGTAATGTTAATGCCTTCAGTATTTTTAAATCTAAACCTGCAGTCTAAGAAGGACAAGAGAGAGGAATCCTAGGTGATAGGACCAGTTTTTCATATTGCTTCAACTGCTTTAAAAAATAACGAGTTAAATAATTGTGGGAAGTTTGAAAAGTCCAGCATATCAAATAAAGTATCTGAAACATATGGTAATACTTTGCTCATGATGAACTTTAAAAAAATCAAACACCAAAAAACTCCCCCTCTCCTTACAAATTCACAAGTCTGCTCATGTGTAGTGCCAAGTCAAACAGGGATGGTATGGATGCAGAGAACAGAGATGGGAACAGGTTCTGACACTGTCAGCAGAACAGGCAGAGCAATGGCTCAACACCTGAGCAGAGATGAAAGCACTCTACTCGCCAGGTAAGTTTCCAGATGTAGCTAATAAAAGCTGCTGTGATGCATGTGATTGCTAGCCTTGGCCACAGTTTTCCATTTTTCTATAAATATGATTACAGAACAAAGAGCAGAAAGCTGTTTGGTTCCAAGCACAGAGACTCAGTTGCTTCTGGCAGCTAAGGACACTTTAAAGTGAGCTTCATTCTCAACTGTCTTTATGTTCTGGAGTCAACTCCTATCTGTTCAATGCAAACTTAATACCAGAGTTTTGACTTGCTAGCAGAAGTGCACAAAGCAAGCAGGCGGGAAAACAGAAATGCTAAAACACAAAACCAGAGCTAAGATATAACTGCAGGATGACAGCGCTATGACCAGGCTGACTTCGGGGCTCAGGCCACGTATCATACCAGGAGAGTCTGTTTAATCATTATTACACCAGTGCACTTCTTAAAGTTTGGGTTTCTTTAATGTAGACAAGGTCTCTGTGCAAAAATACACCATTAAAAAGCTTTCTACTAAAGTAAGTATTCTTGAAATCTGTAATGCTACTTAAGATACAAAAGCATTTTAACAGGCGTTAAGAAATAGTCAATGCTTTGTGCAGCTTGTTAAGAAGCAAGCCAGGATTTGCTACACTTAGAACAAGCAGCACCTTGCCTGTTGCAAGGAGGGTTTACATAAGCAATGCCTGCTGCCTTGCATTACACTCTTCACTGAGCTAATTCCAATTTGTTAGCACTGGAAATGGCTTTTTTTCTTTAAGAAAAGACATTTTAGGAAGGAAATGCAGAGCCAAATTTAAAGCAAAATTAATCAGTCTTAATTTTAATTAAGAATAATGCAGTCAAACATTCAATCTTTCTAAATTTTGTATTGCAGCAGTCAAGATGCAAATGCCAAATATCTATATCCGTCATTCTGTTGCCAAGAAATTAAATGAACACTTTACTATGCATTACCCTGGACTGGCAGTGGAAAAGTGATATTTAGCATTCTACTTATAGCTCTGAAAACACACAAGAGTAGACCAAAACCTAGTTTTCACCCATGCAGCTCACTAACACTATGTTGCCCATGTTGTGGATATCAACAAATAAGAACAATGTTAATTTTCTATGCCTTATCTAAAATTAAAAGCTGGATACCATTTTGTTCCTTTCCTGTCTGTGCTCTTTAGCAACTGCCACAAACAAAAGCAAGGAAAACAAAACACGAATGAAACACATCCTGAGACAGAAGTCACTAATACACAGTTATGTTATATTAAGTCAGCTAAAGTATAAAAGTCAGCTAAGTATATAAATTTCTACCTTTGTTGTTATTCTTTCTGTCTCACATTATTGGCAGAATTAATGGAGCTCTCCTTAGGAGCAAAGAAAATCCTGTGCCGATCTAAAAATAATATAACTGGGCAAAAGAGAAAGATGGGCAATTCCCTGCTGTTGACTCATGTCCACACCAGGGATGGGAGCAGGCTCCCTGCCTCCACACCAGTAACACGTGTTGCAGAGGAGGCCGACAAGGAGGGGGAGATGAGGAACGGACAGTTTTAAACATAAGGGCTTTTGCCACCTATGAAAGCAAAATTAGCTGGTTACAGACACATTCCCCTTCAGGAAAAGATTCCTTTGCTTCTCTCTCACTTTTTTGGGGGCAAGGCAAAGGGAGGGAGATGAGGGACAGCAAATTGGTTTCTGCTCCTGTGTAACCCCACCCAGGTCTAGACACTGATCTCCTTTTGGATGAAAAACTGTTCCTGGCCTCCCCACCCAGAGCCCTTGGAAGTAAAATCCAACAGCTGCACTAATCTCTCCCACTTGCTTCAGATGAGTGATGGAAAAGCAGCAGTGCTGCGAACGCTGCTCCTGCCTGCCTCCCTGGGATCCCTGTGGGTCCTCCTGCTGTCCTGCAATGACTGGTCCTGCCTCCTTCCCCTGCAGCATTACAGTGTGCCTCACCCCAAAGGACCTGCTACTCTCCCATCTCCATCTTGCCCAGTGTTATGGGTCTGTGCTGAAACCACAAGTGGCAGAGCAGCATCAGGAACCAACTTCCTGGCTGGCTGGAGAGTCTCCTCTTCCGTTTCCAGCGTGTAGGGGGATGGACACAGCTCCCCAGAAGCTCAGTGAATGCTATTTCACCTCCTCAGCAAAGGCGGGACTTTACTTTTAACTTTCCCTCCCTCCCACTTCCCCATTGGCTATCAGACTTTGTTAACAACGTGTTCTGTCATTGCCTGTAATCCTCTCCCTCAAAGAAGTCACCCTTGAGTACAGCAAAGGCTGAAACCACTGCACCAACCCTTCTATTAATAGAGGGATGCACAATGCTATGTGCATTCCTACAGCTGCGCTGTGGTCCAGGCAAGAAAAGTATTGTGTAGGAGCCAGGACAGATCTGATATAAACCAGGGTGATGTCGTGCTTCAGAAATTGGTCAGCATACAGCAGAGCCAGTGCCCATACCAACATACCATACAGCAGAGCCAGTGCCCATACCAACATACCATACAGCAGAGCCAGTGCCCATACCAACATACCAGTTACACTTTGATTCCCACAGTAAGAGTAACTCAAGTGAAGTTAACTGCTGGAAGATTTAATAAAAAGGCATGAGCCATCCTGCACCATCTTTTTCTTTGTGTGTAATCAAAGTAAAATCAGGAAAAGATTTCACTTCTTCAAAACTGTAATGAACTGCATGTACCAGCAATACTTCAACAGTGCCATATTTATATACCTCTGCCCCAGTGGAATACTAGGTCACTCTACCAGAATTCTCATGCTACTAAGAACAAATAAAGGGAAAATGGGGGATGGCCTGAAGACACTTGCACAAACAAGTATTTCATTTGCTTATAATGACTTTTTTATTTAGCTAATGACTTATGTGTCAAGAAATTGGCTGGACAGAATCCTGAAGCAAGAGCTGAAGATCAACTTAAGTAACAATTAAGGGTTTAATAATTAGGGGAAGCATACCTGGGAAGAAAAAAATCCTGATCTGTCCTCTACAGGTACCAAAATTGGAAGCTGCACAGCATCCAGAATAAAACTCATTATTTGTGCACACAAACTCAAGTGGACCTTCTGGTACTCTTTTGGGGTAAGAAAAGGAAAGCCCCTCCTGTCTTTCAGCACATCTTTCCCATATGGAAGCCAAGTACTTGTGCAGTTTCAAAATGCACAATGGAGCGAGTAAAAAAAAAGCCAAACCCTATGTATTGATCATGTTAGAAAAGCAGTACCGATTTTCACAAGTAGAAACATATCTAGAGGTGCTTGTCTATCCAATACCATTCACCAACGACAACATGGCTCACAAAGAGGTGCAGCCCAATCTGTACCGAACACCCTTGCCCTTACCAACATTTGCAGGTAAGCTATGCTCAGCACGCAGACATGACTGCTAACACAGTAAGCAGCAGCCAGCACCTTGTGAGAGCCTGCGTACAAACAAACCCTGGTCACCAGGATCAGGCAGGCATGCTAACAACTTATTTTGGCACAGCCCTCCTTCCCTCCTGGATTCCCTTTTACGAGAAGCTTTCCTCTACAGCCAGCTTTGCATTTTACCCACTTTCTATTCTTGCAGCCGAGCTAAGATACTCAACACCATGTGATACACCATGGTTTCACATGAGAGCATTACTCCCTGTGTCCATTCACCACCCGTTATTTTTACCCAGCTGCTCTGGATTCCCAGTCTCCTCGCACAACGAGCTCCCTGATGTGAGCTGACCACTTCTAGGCCAGCCTTGGACTCGCGCTGCTCTTCAGATATTTCCCATTTTTGTTTCTGAACAGAAACTTCAGAAAGTGCTTAAAATGCAGTTCTGGTCTGCTTCTGCAAGCCAGCATGCAGATGCTCAACCCACTGATTTTACTTCTCCATTTGCTCAGTAAAGGGATGCATTCACCAGCTTGCTTGCATATCCTCTCCTCTGCCTTAACGTTAAGAGTTGCATTATACTGCAGCCTATTTTTTGTCCTAGCATTTACCAGAGCTGGTAAATGAACCTCTGTGCTAGAGCACTCCTCTATTCCTCTCTTGGTACTCGACAATCATGTAAGACACAGCCACCTCTGAATTATCCAGCTGCATTAAAAGAGTACAGTATTTCATATTTTGAAGTGCTAACAAGGAATAAGGCTTACCCACGTGCTCACCAACAGTTGTGACAGAGACGGTGCATGAATACTACTTGTCATTCATGCTTCAAGTTGCTTTCAGTAACAGAAGTGTCAACTACTAGGAAAAAAGCTTCCTCTCCCCATCACGAACCGGTAGTTTTGTCTCACAAGTAATATAAATTGCAAACAACATTTAGTTTTCAGCCACATTCACTCCTCTAAGTTTGCAATAAGAGGGTGTCACTAGCACCCTCTTCCCACAAAAGGCTGACCATGCATAGAAAGCAACATGCTTCACAAGAATTAAGTCAGCGGGATTATTCCTTACTGTATAAGGAGAGAAAAGATAGAAAGTGTATTCCTAAAGCTGCTTAAGTAGGCATTGGCAGAAACAGGAATGAAACTCAAGGGGCTTTTTCTGGTGTTTTTTTCTTTTACATTCGGTACCACATACTTTTACTCTGTCACACTGCTGCTCCATACACAACCTGGTCTTGTACTAGTCTTTTCTACTGGTGCTAATGATTGAAATCATCTCTGTACACTTTAAATTTCCATTAATTTATCTTCTTGGTTACTTTATCTCCCCAAAGCCTATGTCCAGAACGGTGCTGAAGAACAGTAACTGGGCAATAAACAAGGAATATCCTAAGTAGCTGGAATCCTTTTGACTCAAACCCACTTCCTTTTGTCTTGACTTTAAAAAGGGTAGCTCATGTGCATTTGATATAATGATTTAAGATCATTACCCCCGGGACATAGGCCCCAGGTGCCTTGCAGCATCCCACCAGCTGGCACCATGCACAGTATAATGGGGATGTGCTAGCAAAGGGGAAAACCTAGTGACCAGCCCGACTGAATCACAAGCTGCACTTCATATCTTGTGAAATACTTCTCGCACAGAGTCCAGGACACCATTCCTAGGGCACTTAAGTTGTCCACTCCCAGGTGTGAAGCCAGGTGACATCAAGACACAATGACAACATTTTCTACTTGGGAGTGTTTTCAGAAACGAAAGCTTACAGTAGTTACCCTGGCAAAACCGGAGGCAAATGGAAACAGTCACCAATGGTTTGGGCATCCTGACGCTTTCCATTCCAGGAACTGAGCTATTCTTTTGCTATGCCTGTTACTGATCTAACTGTTCAAAACAACAGCTTTCTATGGTGGCATTCAATCTCTAGCCAATTTTACTTCACAAGTTTCAGCAAAACTTGGGTCAGCTGTTTTGAAGAACAAGGTAGACTGTGAATGGCTTTTGGTTTTCTTTGTTTGGAAGTTCTACAGAAGCACATTACCCTGTGGCAAGAGAGCTTGCTTTTGCTGTTCTTGTGAAAATATGCCTGGGATTTGGCCAGTTACAAAGCTTAATATATTATATCACTGTTTGGACATGCTCTGTAAAAGGTCAAAAAACTTAATCTGCCCTGAATCCATTCATGGCAACAGGCATCTACTGGTTCTGGTCACTAGGTCAGCTCAGTGACTGAGGTAGACAGTGTCTTTCACACTTTGCAGTGTCTATTTTTTTCTCGTAAGAAGTTAGCAAAACCAAATCCCATAACTGAAGTCAATTCCACACTGAACCAAAATGTCATTAGAAAGCCCCCATAATACTCATTAATTTCCAGGCTTTTACCACATTCAAATTGCACAACTATCCTTGCCAAGATCTAATGTTGAAACATGTCTTCAAGAAAGGAGGTAACTGCCACAATATCACCATCTCCCTCCTTCTCTCCTCAGGAAAATACATGGGCATGAGAAGGAGCATAAACATCTCACTGCTGCTGCAAGGAAGGAAAAATTAAACCACTCCCAGGTGCAGGCACAGAGAGCTGTAAGAAACCTCCTGGAAGGAGAGAGGAAATATAAAGGGTATGCTCTGGTTACAGTGAAATCCAACAGAGGAGTTCTGTAGTGCATGTACTTTATTAAAAGCCACACATTTTACTTTAAGCCTGTTCCACTGTACTTGCCAAAGGAAGGAGGAAAAACCTCACACAGCACCTCAAAACGTTTCTCCCCCGGAAAAACTCCCATCTCCTTTGCACTGCTGATGTTGCTCAGAGCTGTCTGTCAGCTGACCTTTACAAGCACATTACCATGTTTGACAGCAACCCTCCACCACAAGAGTTTCCAGAGAAGTTCTCCCGCTCCTCGAGGTTTCTCATTTTCCCTATTGGCTGCAGAACGTTTCAGTGCTCTGCTAATTATATCAGCACTCAGATACAAACTCACCAAAACAGACGGTGTCCTGAAGCCCCAGCTGCAGGGAAACAGGCATCTTTAAATAATCCAGGTAGAGAGGACAAAGAGGGTCAGAAAGCATCCCTGAGCCACCTCCCACTGTAGACAACCCTGCAGGAACCAGCTCATGTCACTAATTAGGGTGCAGGTTCCAGGGCTTCAAAGGGACAGAGACTGACAAGGGAGGGTAATGACATGAAGGAGATGCAGTGCTACAGTGAACAGTCAGCAGCACAAAGGGCCCTATTATTGCTCCCAAGAGCAGGGCAGTTCTTACCGTAATTAGGAGACAAAGATGCACGATTTAGGATTTTACATAATCAAGAGATACTCTCCCAAGGGGGAGTCCCTCTCACACAATCAGTGGATTAAGTATTGTTTATTCTGCTGCAAGTAAACAATGAGGTGCTCCCACTTGGGGCTTTACATTAAAAAGCAGTACTGGGGAAGACAATGCAGGGTGTCTTTTCATCTGGCTTTGAACAGCTAACCCCGTGATTCAAAGTTGTTCATTTGACAGTATCTGGAAGGGTAATGACCCACCCTGTAAATTAGCTGCTCACATACCGATCATTGAACTGCCAGACAGCCTTACCTTTTCTGCTGCTTAGCAGAGGGGGGCTGGGAAAGACAGACTCAGGCAGCAATGAGGGCAAGAGGCTGTATTTACACAATAGCACTACAAGGGAAGGATTAAAGTACCACAAGAAAGCTAGGCAGAAGCTTCTGTGCACCCCAGCACATTGCTGCTGCTGCTGCTGGGGATGTATCCCTAAAGGGAGGGAGGAAGGCTAGTACCACTACCAAGGCAATGCAAGCTCCATGGTACCACTCCACAGTACCACTCCACAGCTGATGTCCATAATCGTTTCTATACTAACTACTGGGGGAACAAAAAGGAGTCAGACGTTTGCCCTGTGGTTTACAAAGAAAGGCATGGTTATGGAGATTGAGCATCACTTACATGATCACATGACAAAACAGTCTGTGCTGGGCTACTTAAAGCCGTAGCTCCAAACCAAGCACAGAAATCCTGGTAAAGTGACTCTACTTTTACGACACTGGCAATAAAAATAGACTGAGGGTGTTCTGCTCCCTGCCCTTTGCTCATAACATAGCTGCTAGGCTTGTTTGTTTGAACTTTGAGGAGAGTTCTTCCTTCTCATCTTCTACAATAAGGAAACATTAGGATTTGATGAACGCCTTCTAATACTGCAGTTTGCTCCCCCGCCACAAGCACACCCATACACATGTACCTTCTGCTCTGATACTCTAGCAAAATCTTCCCTTTTCTTCATTTCTTTCACTCAAAAAGCCGACCTTATGCCTCACTAAGAGGAACCATTTAATTCACATGAACTCAGGACAGAATAGTACATCATGTTCAGGGTATCTTGTTGACTCCTACAGTCTTGCAGAACTCTGGGAACCAGAGGATTATAGCCTCTGCCTGCAAAGGGTTTTATCCCATTTCCTTTGGGATGAGTCACCTTAACAGCAGCCCAGTCTGCTCTGCTTACCAGAGGATTTTCTATTTGGTTGGGTCAAGCACACAGTGTCATTTGACTTGTCTAGACTAGGACAAAAGATGTGTTTTAAACCACACAGGGCAGGGCAAGCTGTGTTTGAATATGTTAGCTGACCAGGGAGAACCACAGCTTCCTTGCTCTGTCCTATCTCCACTGACACATCCTAAATTACTAAAGTAAGTATTTGACAAAAACCCCTACCATCATCTAGACAAGTCCATGAAGACCAGCATCCCAGCACCACCCTTAACTGATGCCCACACAGCTTGACAATCATGGCTTTGATTCAGGGGCACATTTTAGTCTCTGCTGCTCAACCCAATCAAGGCCACCAAAATCCGTTTCAAGAGAATATTATCCAAAAGCAAGTCTCCTAATCAACAAGTTGCATGAAGAGGAACAGCATGTTTGCATAGCCACTGTGTCTTTCTGCCTTGCCACAGCAGATTGCAAAGCTGCCATGCTAGAAGGGTATTCATTCTGTTAACTTTTATCCATCACTCAGAGCAAGAGAATCCACCTGTCCTCTCAGCTCCATGGCACAGAACTTTGCAAAGAGGTCATATCTTCATAGAAGCTTCAAAATGAGGCTAATGCCAGGGTAAGTCTAATACAACAGTCGCTTTCTCTAAAGTGTAAAGTGTATGGCAAAATTATCTCTGACTTCTTTTCATGGGGATTGCAGAGCTTTTGCCAGAGAACACTTGTTCAGTTTTGCTCTATAATGAAATTTACTTCAGAAACAGCAAATTCCATTTAATTCACTGCTATTTTTGCTGGACCAAGTTTAAGAAAGAGCTTTCCAACTCCTGCTCCCAATAATTACAGCCTTACAATGACTTTAAAACACGGTTTTACACGTATTTACCAAGATTTTCTTAGAGAAGGAAAATTTAATGGAAGTAATCCCATTTAATAGAATGGGATGGCTCTGCTCCATGCCATTCTGTTAAGACACTGCATTCAGGAGAGGGTGTTGACACTTCAAGATGGTGAATTGTGCACCCTTCTGAAAAGATCATTAGAGTCCAATGCCCCAAAACAAGCTTAAAACATTGACAAGCTTCTGCAAATGGACAATCTCCTCTTTTGAAATAGCAGCTTTCCTACATGCTTAAACCAGACTTGGAATATCTTTTATATCTTCATGTATCTGGCTCTACATTTTTCTGCGATAAAAAACAGGAAATAAAAAGTATCTGGAGTCCCAGAGGCAATTACTTGAAGTAAAACACAACAGCCAAGTACCTTCCCAAACAATTAATAACTAATTTTTCCTTGTTAAAAGAAGCTGATTTAAGCCAAAATCCACATGATTCCCTAACCTCAACAGGCAGAAAAGCATAACACATTTTATTGAAAGTCTGGAACCAGAAATTCATCTATCTTCACTCACCCCCACAACAGACAACAAAATCTTTATATCCAGTTGCCGCCTTCTCCCCAGACAGAGTAATCTCAGAGGTTGGTACCTAAATACTTTTATCAAGTTTTGCTTCATAATTTAAGCATCTTCAGTTTAACTTGTTAAAATTCTGCCATGTTGGCATTCTGCGATTTTATGTTACATCAGCAATGGGTTTGGAGGGGAGGAAGGGATGCTTTAATTTCTTCTAAAAACATTCCCAGCTATTAACTGGCAAGATTTCCTGTACTTGCAAAAAAATAACAAAACTAAGCCCTACAGCACCCTGGTGACACAAGATGAGGCAGAAGCATTTAAAAACCTGCACAAAGGAAGGGAGCGGGGGGGTGAATGGTTCCTGCCCCTCCCCAGCAGGCTCCCTCAGGCCACCAGGCGACCAGAAACATTCTTGGGACTATTTCTTACCTCAGAGAATTATCTGGATGTGTCTCCATGTGGGACTCCAGTCCATACTTGCAAAAAAAGTCTTTGAAACACACTGGACAATGATAAACTTCCTCTTCAGCCCTCTTATCCCCTTCACCGGAGTGACCATCATCGACAACCTTCAGAAAGAGAGGGGAAAAAAACCTCACTAGACCAAATTTTAAGCAACAAACCAAACATGCAATCCATTTGAAGTCCTTTTCTTAAAAGCAAAGTAGCAGGCTTCAACCATAACTTTGCTGCAGGCGACCAGAAGTGACTCATTGTTGGTAACAGAGCGAGGGTAAGCAACAGAGCCTCTGTGTGTGTGTGAGAACATGTACGGGAGAAAAGGAGGCTCAGTAGGAGATTAAGTGTGCAGCTAAGTCATGAACACATCAGTTCTAATGAGAAACTGCGGTCTGAACCACTTATAAACCCATATGCTTATATATCACTGAACCAGCATCCCTTGCCCTCTAGAAAGCCAAGCGAGCTGTCGGCTCAAATTATTTATGCCACTCAGATGCTGCCAACTGCTAACTCAAGTGGTCCATGGAAAAGCAATGAGTTTTCTGTAGCCCTCTTCTGATTACAGTGAGAAAAGCATGCACAAAACAAGGGATACTGTGCCAAATGGAACTGCTACTAGCTGGTCAGTTAGAGATAGTAAATGGAAATGTTTAAGTTTGGCAGCCACCATACATTTTGTACAAATGACTGGAGATGCACTAAAATGTTTCAAAAACAAAATGCTAATGGAAATGTCTAGCCTTCAAATAAATATTTTTCTGGTTTCTCTTGCAACTTCAGTAATGCAGGATTATGCTACTGTGAAAGGGAAATGTACTACAGATTTTTTTTCCAGTTCAAGACAGAAACAGACTTAAGCTGTTGCTGCTTTTGAAGTACACACTATATTTTTACAAGTTCAGATCAGTATCCTGCAAGATTATAACAAATTAAACGAGAGAAAAAAAACAACCTAGAAGAAAAGCTGCAGTACTGAAAGAGTAGTTCACCCTTTTGTCACCCAACATCAATTATCTAATATAAATCATAAGCAAACCCAAATTTAAATAATAAAGAATTTAAAAAAAAAAATCAATTCTTTCAGTCTCTGAAATGAGAAATTACTTTTCAATCTCAGACAACAGTGTTGCCTACACAGGACATGCATGGCATCTTAAAATATATATACAGGACTGTAAGAAGCCCACATGTGAGTATTCCCATGCTGACTGCATGATCTCAACAGCTGACTTTAGGAGGTAACCATCCTTTGCTTCATGCCCCATAAAGAACCTTTTTTGCTGGTATCCTCTCCTCTCTGTCCATCTCAGCATCGTGACAAAACTTCCGTTTTGAAGACAATCGCCTGCGCTTCAGTGGTGAGGGGGGAGTTGTGGTCACTGTGCTGTTCGGATCCTTCTCATGAATCTTCATGTGCCTGGGCAGGAGGGGAAAGAAGATGCTGTCAGCAACAAATAGGGGCCGAAAGCCTGAGTAAATTTTAATGCCAACACTACTTCTAAGGTCTGCCTTTAAAGGATACCAGCAGAGATCCCATAAACCAGACTGAACTTATGCAAAACAGCTGGGGCACAATCCAGCATCGGTCCTTTGCAGCACGTGGGACCATTTGGGACCACAGGAGGGAACCTTACAACTCTCCCCCATGTCCCAGCCCACAGCATGGCACTTGCCCTGCTGTCACCTAGCCCCAGGAGCACCCTGCCCGTCTCACACCATCCCAGAGGCCCTGCTTCTGCTTTATACTGCACAGTAATCTACATGCTCTGCCTCTCAGCCTGGTGGAGGTCCAGTAAGTAAAAGCCTACAGCTTAGCATCCATTTCACCCAATGCAAAAAAAGCCTCCCATCTTCAGCTGGTCTCCTTTTATAGCTTTTATACCCCATCTGTATATGCCAACACTAGAGCAACACTTCTTAAATGCATTTATTTCCTTCTCTTCCTTAACACACTGGTGTACCCCAATATTGAATTCCAACTGCAACTCTAAAGTCAAAATATATCTGGTCACACTGTTAAGCTGCAGCAGGTATGGCTTGCAAAACTCCGTTATTGCCAAAGCATGTTCACAAACCTGCTTCCCCAGGAAAACAACTATTTCTTGTCACAAAGACACTGGGAAGGGGAGAGGGTCAAAACAGCTCAGGAAGCAATCCCAATGAATATCTGTATACCTGACCTGCCTGCCTCTTGGTTTTCTGTATTTGCAATTTGAGGAAGACACTGTTGTCTAGTTCCCTTTGGTTAGATGAAGGGTATTGCGCCTGTGCTTTTTCTGAATTCTCACAGCTCGATTTTTATGTTTTTTATGTAGGGCCTTTAGCCTCAGTTCAAATTTATACTGCTTTTGAAAAAAATCAAACTTATGCTCTTATAGGCAATGCAGATTTTTGCTTCTAATAACTAGAAATGGGAGTGCAGGAAAAAGTTGCCCTTTGTCCATATGACTGACTTCAAAGCAGCAGGAGGGAGACAATGTCAAAGGCATTTGTGCACATCCTTCAGAAGTCACACCCACAGCTTCGTTCAGGACCGTGCCATTTAACTCGACTGCACGCTATCATGTTCAAACATGAGAGAATGTTGTAACCTAGACGAGTCTCCTATGTCCTCATAACTGCTTGGATGTTATGACATAAAATCTGTTTTAGTTTTGGATGCCAACGGCATGATGCTTCAAGACAACACACTGGACCAAACTGACCCACAGGCAAAATAGGACCAGAACTGCTGGGAGGACTGTCTCTTCACACAGTGTTATTTTTAATGTTTCCCTTCACAACTGCTGAACCTTTCAGAAAAAGAGAAAAAAAAAAAAAGGGGGAAGGCAGCTAAATTACCATCTCAAACTACAGCCAGGCTTCTGAGGGTATTCTCGGGAACAGTCTCAAGCCAAAAGCACCACATGTACCAGAACTGATGCAACATTACAGTGGCTGTCAGCTACTGCCTGCTTTCAACACCCAGCAAGGCTGAGGCTGCTTGGAGGACCAGATCCACCTACCCTCCAGTAACCCTCACTGGTCAAACAAATGGTGGATGGACACTGGTGGCATCTGCCAGCCACACTGTGGGAGGTTCATTAGGAGAGAGCATCTGCACGCAAATGTGCCCAGCAGGCTGGGCACAGCATCACAGAAACGTTGCTTAGTTTCTGTGACCTCTTTCCCTCCCTATTGTCCAACTGGGAGCAGAAGGAATGTTGAAGCTCTGAGGGTTTCCAGGTTTGACAGGACCCAGAGAGAAGCTGGAATGCTGACACAGCCTCTGGAGTGCAATGCACTCCCCTGCCTTGGCTCTCCTGTAGCCCTACCACCACAGGCACCAATGATAACTGATTTACCTGCATGAATTCAGTGCACCCTGATCTCACAAAATCTGCAGAGAAGGCATCTACAGGTACTGTACTGCCTCATTTTCTTTAGTCTCTCTCCCCTCACATCCATGGCACTGATCTAACTTCTTGTGCTAGCTTGAGTTTCCTATGGGTCATAAATCAGCAGTGTGAGGATCAGTTGTCTGTATTCAGCAAGAATAAGGGAGAAGAAGCCAGTTACCTGTTCTGCCTGCAATGGTTAAAGATAAAACACAAACACATCTGGGAACAAAAAACTGTAGTGCTCAACAGCACAGGCAAAGCAAAACCTGGAAGGTGGTTTGTCGGTCTTTTTTATTTTTCTTTCTGGTAAGGACTGCTTTCCAGTTTCAATGAGCTCTTTAAAGTTAGACAGCAATGTTTTGCATGTGTCTTTCTGTCCCCCCACCCCAGACGCACACACATGGCCTGCATGCTTAACCTTCTGGCAGCCTGGGTGATGCACAGCTAGTATTACTTGGCCAGATATTTTTCACATAGCTAGAGAGCAAAAGCAGTCAAGCTATTCACCAGAAAACGTTCACCCAGAAAAAAAACAACAAAAAAAACCTGCTATGTATTAAGTGTGTGACTTTTGGTTCCTATTTTATTTTAAATTCTCTTTTCTCCCAGTAACAAGTATGAAGAACTCCTGTTTAGTAGCTACCTACGCAAAACAGCTTCCTTAGGGCTAAGTTCTTCCCTCCTACTGATGTCCACCTGTTGAACTCTGTTCTGATGGGTATAATGACACATCCACATCATATCAACAGGAGAAACTGCTGAGAACTCCAGGTTAGTGCCAATCCAACCTGGCACCTCTGCCTGGCATGACCTAATGCATGCAAACGCACTGGCTCCTGCAAGTCCCAGAAGCAGGCCAGCCATGTTTGAATATGCTAATTAGTATGCTAATAAGGCAGGGCTTGCTAATGTGGATGCAGCACCACAGCGATGGGGCTTTGCTATGCCTGGTGTCACTCACAGGCTGCCCTCAGCTTGCAGTTCTTCCTGTAGTGCACATGCTTTTGCCATGCCCTAAAAGTCAGAGCAGAATCCATACCCACAGCAAGGAATGTGGTAATCCCTTCGTGTTTTAGTTTTGCATATTTGAAAGGAAGCAGCCTGAGCTATTGAGCTATAAACAGGAAGACACCCTGACTGCACCTTTGACTTTTAGTCTGTAGGTCAAATATCACAGCCGCTGTGATAGCTCTCTGCATGCGATCATTAAGGAAAAAAGAAGAATCTGAAATCAAAGCAGCAGGTTCCAGAGTTCTCAAGAAGACTCGCAACCTGTCCACAGTACAGCCAGCAGGTTTGCTCCTTTAGCAGGTTAAGCGAGTTTCACTACATCAAGGCAAGGGTGGAGAGGAAAGAGATTACTAGAGCCCCAAGATAAGCAGGAAGATAAAGCTGAGCAGTACAAAGGATAGACATAATCTTCATCTATTTTACTTTGCAACATGGATGTCATTCTGCCTCAAGAAAACATTTATCACTCAACTTGGGCTGAACTACAGCAGATGCCAAGTCACATCCACATCCACAACCTTTCTTTTAAAGCTAAACACTCCCTTCACCAAGACTTCTTTTACTTAAAAAGGTTCCTAACTATAATTAAGGGGAGAAAGCGGGGAAGTATTTATGTTGCCTTATCCTCCTTTAGAAGAGTTTGCCTTGATTAGATCTTACATCTAACACTGAAAATGCTCGACCTCACTGTTTAGCCTGCCAAGATACAAGGAGAACAGGAACAAAGCTGTGCTTAGAAGTTATTTTCCCATTGTGACTATAACAACATATTTTGGCCTGACAACACTGGCATACTTTGAATACGAAAGCCAGGCTCGTAAGTCAGCCTGGCTTTCAGCATCTTACAATGATAAAGGAAAACGATATGACATTCATCAGTTAAAAGAAAAATAAAGATAAACACTCAACACTGGAAGCGAGAATGTGGTAAAAAAAAAAAAAAAAAGGGCAAAATAAGGACATGCACAGAAATGCTCATATTCAGCCACAGATGCAAGTTACAGTAACGTACCAGCAGCTCTGAAGTGACCACTGTTGCAGCTCAGAACAGAGCCAGAGCCACAGCAGATGAAACCTGGTTTTTCTTTTTCCTAATAGAAATAAATGAATCATGGCTCCGAGCCATTCTACAAAGCAACTCAAGAACTGCAGCTAAACTCAGGAAAGTACAGAGCCCTGAAACCTGAACTTTGTATGGTGGCTGTTAGTCTCCCCAGTATGCATGCAAGTACACATACACTTGGACAGTACCAGTGGAGGAACACTAAAACGCAATTACAATACAGAAGATGAAAGGAAGGAGATAAAAATTTGAGCTTAGTATTAGGAGGACTCTCTTGCACCTAGTGCTAGCTAACCTTGATTAACCTCTCAGAGAAGGTGGTGGAAGTCTACTTAAAATGAGACCAAACAAGAATTTGCAAATAATCCCGAAGTTGAAAAAGAAAATTAAGTATTTTTCAAACAAGGTCTGATCCACCTCTGATCTAAACTCTTAACGTTTAAGAACTGCTATGCAAAAATGCAGGTAACTTGCTGCACACTGTGCTTTTTGCAGCACAGCTGTATGTGGAAAAGCTCTCTTTGTAATCTCTTCCCTCCTCCTCGCACAAGGAATTTCTCAGGTGTGCCAGGAAGATCCAACTTGTGTTATGTCTCTGTGCCAGTCAGCCCTTCCAATGAAAATCAGTTGCATTTTTCAACGGCTGGACTGCCTTTCATTCCATCCTTCCCATGAGACCCACCTTCCTCTTCCCCTCTTCTGCCACAACTTTCCTCTCCCCGCTAATAGTCATGTGAACAGGATGACTAAAATGATACTGCACAAGCATTTCCCCAGCTTCTTTCCTTATTTTTTCCCCCTTTTTTAAAGCAGATGGACAGAAAAAGTTTTCAGCTACACACTGTGATGCAGAGCATGATTTCAGAAGAGTGAATATTCCACCAGAACAGTAGCAAGTGAATACTTTGTTACTTTACATAGAAGAAGAGACTTTTGTAATAATAAACCAATGCAGAACTGAAGTGTTTTACTCCTTTTTCTCTCCATGGATGCTGTTGGATCAGTGCCTCAGAGAGGTGACTCACAGGAGGAGGGGAAAAAAAAAGGGCATCTGTCCTACTGAAGTGACATGCAGCTCCTGCTGGTCACAGCCCAGCCTTTACTGCATCTCCAAAAAGGGCTGCTGTATTTTCTTAATGCCAAGGGGATTTGCATGTTGATCATATAAGCTTTCTGGAGGTCTTGAAACAGGGCTGCCCACAGCTTCAATGCCAAAACCAGAACGTGGGCAGGTTTTGACTGGTTGGCTCAAGGCTAGAAGAACGAGTCAAAGCATCCTGAAAAAGGCAATTGCAAGATGCAGCTGCTCCCATCTCCGGGTCCCACTGAATTATGAACAAAACGAGGAGCTCCTGCTTTGCATGCAGATAACCTGATCAGCGCCACTTTGGCTCTTGGAGAGGAAGCATCTCTCTGCATGCGTGGGAATCCCTCACCTCTTAACTCTGAGGAGAGAAGCCACACCATAGTTGCACCCCAGGTTTCCACGGCTGCTGACGTGCTCCACATCCCTAAAAGAAAAGGCCTGCTTGGCTCAGAGGCCTGGGCAACAGGAAGGTGTGGAACAAAAGGGTGTATCTGCAGCCTCTGAGCAGGGTCCAGGGTTAAGCCTCTCCCTTATAACTATGTCAGCATAAGTGTTGCTGGCTTTCAGTCAAGCAGAGGTTTATGCCAGGTAGGTCTGATTAGAAGGAGCAGCATGTCCAGAGGGGGAGCAGCAAGCAATTTCATTGAGGCCTGGTTGGGAAAGTCCCAGCATCTACATCAAGATTAATTCTTGAGAGTAGGATCCAGTGTATGTATAAACACCTTCCTCCTCCCTCACATATCCACGCCTGTGGAAACGCAGTGGGGAGGCCAATGAATCCAGGCATTATCAGTCCAGAAAGATCATCTGACAGTATCATGCTCGGGTTCTGGCTTCACATCCCACATATTATTCTAAGTTTCTCCACTTTACCACTAGATGTACCCTACACTCTACTGTATTGCACATGGTGTTCTTCATCTCCCCTGTGATTTCTGAACCGTTTGGTATCAAAATCAAGGGTTGATCCTCATCTGATGCTTATCTAAAGACAAAGGAGCTACACATCCAACCATCCAGAGACTAAGGATAAAAAAATAGTGCTTTCCAGCCTTCATGTTATTTAAAATATATTTTGTTTTCCCCCTCCAGTATAAAAAGTTATTCAAGGTCACCAAGCTGGTCTGGGAAGGACTGAGCTGATCAGATGCCCTAAGTACAATTTAGCTGATACAACTGCTTTACCTCTTCCATTGTTTTCTTCCCCAAGATCTTTCACTTACTGCTATCTTCAAATAAAAGTAAATAATCTCCAAATAATCAAAACCTCCAATGTTTTCAATAATTTACGGTAAAGAAAAAGCATGTCTATTATTCAGAAGGTGACCAACATCAAAGTCTGCCTTGTCTAAGTTTCAATTTCATGCCACCATATCAGAATCAGCAAAAATGCAGGATGCACCCAAGACAAGTTGAAATTTGGACCATGACATTCTTCAGGCACCACGGAAAGAAAAGTGGACCACAGAGTAAGAGAAGACAGCCTTCAAAATTACACTAATAATGAATGACTCTTTTCAGAGATTTCTGTGTCACATCATCTTTGGCACTGCTTTTGTTTCATCCTGCGTAACAAATGTTACTTCAGCCCAAATTTTCTATACATGCAGGAAAACACAGGAAGCTCATCTTTAAAACTTCTGCCATTTGACACGGCCTAGTATTAGGTGTCCCTGCCCATGGCGGGGGTCTTGGAACAAAATGATCTTAAGGTTCTTTCCAACCCTATTGATTCCATGATTCTATGACACATGGGAAGTAAATCCTAAACAAATAGAAAGAGAAGTAGCAGCATTTTTAAGAGCAATCATTTAATATTCTGCTGCTAACACGCTCCTTAACAGTCTTGTGAATATAACTGGAACTTAAGTCAAAAGTGCAGTAACATTATACCCTTGGGTTAAAGAGTTTAGTCAGTTGTTTGTTTGTTAAAACATGTAGAGAATCTGTATTGACAATGTATTTCCACTGTTAATTACCAACATCACCCACTCAAGAGAGCAATCCACGCAGCTCTTGCCAGTTGTAATCACAGGAACCAGAAAGATGCAGGTAATTTTGCAAATCAAGACACAATCTGTACTTGGACAAGTTTCTGTTTGTCTTCTCTTCTTGGCTTGTTTAGTATTTGCATCCTCAGAAAAAAAAAACCCAAAATGACCCAAAAAGCCCCCAGACAGGCACACACACTTCACAGCAAGTCAAGAGACATTCAAATACCAAAACCCCAACCATTTGGGAAATGCCCTATTACAACTGTGAAGCAGTATCAAAACAAATTTAAAGTACCACCAAATATTCTAGTGGTTACCAGTGTTGAACACTCACATGAGATAAACAAAACGAAGTTGAAGAGCAAGAAACCTCCATAGCTATGCTAGCAAAGCCATTGCAATGCATACAGTGAAAGAGCAGGGTGGGGCGCATGGGTCCCGGGAAGGACCAGATTGGGAAGCACTGACTCACTTTAGCCGCATGTCTGCAACCAGGCACATCAGGAGATGCCCCAGCTAGTGCTCCCCATGGCACCCAGGTGCTGCAG
Source organism: Psittacus erithacus (assembly GCA_009867235.2). Lineage (NCBI taxonomy): Eukaryota > Metazoa > Chordata > Aves > Psittaciformes > Psittacidae > Psittacus > Psittacus erithacus. The sequence continues at coordinate 74,171 of WYDI02037911.1, read as the reverse complement.
TCCTGCTGGTGTAGTGGCATGGCTCATTATCCTCATGGAGGCCTCAGTGCTGATTAGCTCTATCTATAAGGGTGGAGACCGGGGTGAGTCTCTCCACAGAGCAACATGCAGCAGTATGTGGGTGTAGCAGCCCCCTTGGTTTTCCCCTTAGGAACTGCTGTAGCCCAGGTACCACAGAGATGTGCCATAAGCATCCCCTCAGGTTCAGAGAGGTCTGCCACACTGTCTGGCCCCCTGAGCAATGAGGCTCTCTCTGCAAGGCAAAAATAGCCTTAGAGTGGGGCAGCAGACAGCATCGTTAGGATGACATGAGCATTATTATTTAGATCCACCAAGACTAACTGGGTGTGCTAAGGCTGCAAAAGCCTTCTATGATTACATTCAAATGACAGATTGGAAGTCCCTTTTCAGTGCTACCAGGCCAGTGTGCAAAGTTAACCAGTGCCACCATGCAGCTGCCAGTACACGAAGGATATACGATACACACACATGCACACAAAGCATTTTGTGTTTTTATCCTAGAGTAAAATTTTGCTTTGCTGTGAATAAAGGCAACTTGCAAGCATGAGTGAGAGGAAAGATACTGATCTACACATCCAAAAAGGGGGGGTACCACTGCTGAATAATTACTCTGTATTCACATTTAAGCAACTACTTGCTATGAAGAATCAGCAAGTTCAAACAGGCTGAGATTGATACAACTGCATTCCCAGCTTGGCTTAAAGTTACTCCTGCTCCCTACCAGCAGCGCTGTTAGGACACCTCAAAGGAAAATAAGGAGACAAAATATTTGCCTGATGATGCTGTGACAGGGAAGTGATTCAAACCATGCCTCCACAGGAAAGCTTCCCAAAGGACAGCAAAAGAAGGCATTCATTTGCAGTTTGCTTCAGTCCTTACATAAGGGAGAGCAAAACAAGAGGGAAATGCAGTGTGAGCCTCCCAATATCACTTCACCCACAGTTTGCATTAAATTCAGAGCCAAACTAACAATGCCAAATACTGCAAGGAGACTTCCAAGCCCTAAGAGCTCTTTCAGGAGAGACAGTATCAAACAAGGTCCTTCTAAGGCCCCTGTACTTCCTTAAGCTTTGAGACAAAACTTTTTTAGTTACAAAAATATTAAGCAGGAGTAGGTGCATCAAAAACCTAGCCTGGGCCATTATGAACTGCTGTTTTCTATCATCTTTCTTGGAAATTTGTGGTTTTCAGGCGCATCCTTTAGTTATCATGGTATATAACCTTGGTTAATGACTTCACTGCTCATTTTTCAGGAAACTTCGTGTTTAAAGAAAACAAGTGGAGGACAATTAAAGCAGTTTTAAATCTTAGCATCAGGAGGCTGGGGCGGGGGGGGGGGAGTGGGGAGAAAAAGAATGTCAGAAGGGGGAAAAGTTTTATCCTTAAGAGCAAATACAGCTGAAGAAGCCCCAGATACACCCTGCCTCCCCTCTAAAACTGCACCCCTTCACCAACCAAGCAAACACAAGCCCCAGCTACTTCCCAGAACCCGGCAAAGCCCTTATGCAGTTGCTTCCCTCTCATGCTCCACTGTTAAGCAATCCTGATGGCACACAGCACAGAACAACTTGGCTGTGTCACACAGCTCAAGGAGGAAAAGGTATATGGCCACATTAATGCTGGGGATGCCATGCAGATGGAGCCGAATACCTCCCCTCCCCAGCACACACACACGCAAACAAGCAAGGAAGCTGCGCCAGATAAGAGAAGCACATCTTCCTTAAAGCAGGGTCTCTGCATCACCCCCATATCAGCAGTCACCAAGTGACTCCATGGGCAAGGAAGTAAGAGGTTATCACTGCACAACATACAAGTTGTGCAAACTTTTCCAAGCGTTGACGACGGCATCCTAGCAAAAGAGGTTTCACGTGCTCAGCCCATTTCCTGTCCTGTTCCTGAACATGTGGTCCTCCTTCCTCACCAGCGGTGATCTCACAGTATGCCCCCACTGAGCAGAGAAGCACTAGCAAAAGGTTTCACATCTTGTTACATGCCTGTTTAGTCAAGCGCAGTAGCTGGAAACAGAATTCCCTGCGTGACTTGAGCTGCTTTACAGGAGTTCAGGAACTTTCGCCCCCAAGTGAAATTAATCTTGGTGCAGTCCATAAGCAATATGGATTGCCGTACTCTCTTTACCCTCAGTTTGAGACTGTCAAGAAATGACAACACACTGAGGTGGCTGGATGTCAAAAATGAGACACACCAAAGTTATACACCTCCTCTGTTTCAGGACATGCGAGCTGACACTGAGGGTTTACCAAAAATTCACTGAGAGTATTTAGAAAACTTCAGCTAAGACAGCAGCATGAAGAACTCACCATATCTATACATGCCCTCAAGAAACAAAAAGCAGTATTAGCATATTGTATGCTATTTACCAGTTGTATGATGGCACTACTACTTTTAGACCACGTCTTTGCCTAAGCTGTGAGCATCAAGCAAGTGAGCATCATGGCTCAAAAACGAGAGTGAAGGGCTCTGGCTAAGCCCACACACCAGATTCCCCTGTTTGTTTATTTTACAGCTAGAGACATTTCCCCAAATGCTGACAATGTGCTGTTAATAAATAAGCCTTTTTTAAAAGAGGGGAGAAAAGAAAGAGGAAGAAACATGCTGACCCTGAGAGAGGGTTCTACAGTTTGCTGGTTTCAGCATGCTGAACTAGAACAGGTTGAGCAGGTTAGGTACTGGGGGAGAAAAGGTAAAGCTGGAAGACATACATTAAAGGTGGAACGACAGCAACCACAAATGCAGTTTGAGATAGCTCTTTACCTCATTCTCGTGGGCACTTGGCCCAGGAGTCTTTTCAAACAACGTGAGGAACAGAGTAAACACACGTTCATCAGGGAGGCAATGCAGGTATTTCTGATGTGCATGCACAACAGGCTGAGCAAAGATTACCTTAACATACAAACTCTCCCAGCAGACTTTCTCACCACCAGCATTTTCTACACAGAATCACCCAACTGATACAAGGTGGAAAATAAACTCTCAACTGGAATGCCAGCAAAACATGTTACTTGTTAATCTTGAGAGCTAACATCTCTGCAAGAATCACCTTAATGTTGGGCTTATGGCAAAGGACTAAAAGCATCCCAACTCCCACAAAGAATGCCTGGATTTTCTAGTGCTTTCTAAGTAAAGGCCTGTATTTATTTTCTAACTCTTCAAGGTAAGAAGGGGAGGTAACATCCCTGAGAATACTAAACCTTCAGAGAAGGTGATGTTCCTGAAAGGGTACTTAGGCAGAAAGATCAAGGTCTCACGCTGCCATGCGCTCTGCAACTAGAGTCTAATCTGTCAAGTGGCTTGTGCTTATTTGAACTGTGTGTGACATGGGTAACAAAGCAGCACTAAGCTATGCTCAATACACTCTGTTATATGGAGATTTATGTTATTGCCTGTGAGGAGGGTGGTATTACTCTGCTGTGTCAGACCACCTTCCCCTCAGCACAAGTTGCACTAGAAACCTGAACTTACTGAGAGCAGCATGTCCCCTTTTTTCACCTGCAGAAAACCAAGAGACAAAAATCCACCACCTTACAAGGCACAAGACCCAACTTAGCTATTACTTAAAGGCAACACATGCAAAATCTAAGACCAAAAAGCACATTGAAGTCTCTCGCATGTTTAGGTACTGAACAGCTCTGGAGATGCAAGTATAATGTTCCTCATTGTGTACGCTTCGGTTCTCAAGAACAATGGAGCTAATTAAGGTCTGTGTATAAATCTCAACTCTGCACTTCCTTGCTTCACTTGATTCTAATCAGATCTCAGCATTCATGTTTTTGTGTTAACTTCCTTTGCTGTTCTTTAATGATAACTGAAGGGGGATACTGTCCAAGGCTACAAGCAGCATGTAACACATCTGAAACCCCGGCATCTCCTTTCAGCTCTCACAGAGATACTGTGGCACAAGAGCTCCTTCAGAGTCTCTACCACTGAAGACATCTATGGAGAGGTTTTTTTGGAGCACTGTATTTATACATCATGTGAATTAAACAGAAGTTTATACAGTCTTTACAAAAAATAACCAATCTACTCAGCAACAGTGAGACAGAAGAAAGATTCTGCCTGGGACCGTTAAAAAACTGAAGTCCTCTAATTCTCATCAAAGACACTGAGAAACAGACTCTTGCTGCTATACTGTTGCTGAAAAAGCCTCACCTTTTCTTTCTTTCCTTCTTTCCTTCCTTCTTGCCCCACCCCAATCATCTTCAAAACATGGGGATCCCAGCAGAATACCAAACGTTTACTCTACATCTATCTGCTGATGGGAAAGAGGCTAAAAAAACTTCCTCCACCTGCTTCCCCATCCTCATTTACAAAATGTATCACCAAAATGTAAGGAAAATTTTTAAATTGCGAAGAAAAACAAAATAGCTATCACATCTCACCTGTCTCCTACAACTACAGTCATCAATTACTAGAAGCAGAAATTAGTCCTCTGTTTTTGTTATCCCTGTTCAAGAATTAGGGCACTTGCATTAGCAGAAGCTTATCTTTCACTAGCATGCTGACAGTGGTTAAATCACCCCCCATGTATAAGGAATAAATCTGAAAGCCTGTACTACAGCCTGCTACTTCATATTTAAGAGTACTGCCTATCAACTACTACGTTGAAATAAAAGCTCCTTAGGAAATGACCAAAGAGACATCTCTATTGTGCAAGACAATAAGAGAGGGTCTTTTCACACATGGGAAATGTCAATCATTTTCAGCATGGCAAGCCTGTTTTCAGCTTCAAGATATTGTACGTTCAGTTTTTCAAAGCTACCCAACGTTCAACACTAAATTTCCATTTGGCCATCTTTAAAACCACCAGAAACCAAACCATGTTGTGATAAGGCAGTTCCTCTCCTCTTCTGGAAGAAAGACAGCTCATGATCACATTTGGCTATGCTCTGCTTCCAAAAACTCCCATCTTAAGCAAATGCCAGACTGCACGTGCTAGACTGCAGAGATCCTATTTGTACTTAGAAGCTGGGCATTGTTACTGCACTGTACCCTACAAAGCACACACAACTTACTGGAAGCAGGCCAATGCCACAGATAACAGAGGAGCAACTCACAGGTGGAATGCAGGGAGAGGATGGACTCAGCCCGATCTTGAGGACACTCTGCCTACTGGGTATTTGCAAAGTCACAGGCAGCCTGTACGCATGCCTGCTGATGAAACACAGACCAGTGTTAAGAGTGGGGAAATCACTGGAACATATGCATCTCAACCCCTGTGCCTTTATCAGGATCCAACACTCCTCTTCCAGCCAGGACGTTACAATCTCCTACAAGCGTACACTTTTCATTTACCAGTGAAGGTGGCCAGTTAAAACATCAAAATTCACAAATTACCTTCCAGCACATGCATTTTCTATCTTCCTCAAAAAAACCCACTCAGCAACATACATACACTCACAAAGTGGCACTTAATAAAGACTCAATTTGAACATCAGAATAGTACCATCCCCTGATAATAGAAACAGCTGTTTGTCTCTCCACAGCAGATTAACAAGAGAAGTTTGGGAAAATTATCTAGCACTGAAAATGAGACTGAGAATGAAAGTGCCTTCTTAATTAAAAGAAGAAATACCTTCTTTGATAGGACCCTTTGTAAGCATGCTTCAAAGCGTAGCTTCTGCGATCCAGATCTTCCAATTTGAGTTTCAAAGACTTCTGCATGTGGTTGTTGCATGTGGTGCTTTGCACGTGCCAAAAAAAAAAAAAAAAAAACAAACACCCCAAACTTGGAAACCTGTTCCTGAGACAGTGCATGCACAGCCCACAAGTACCTAAGTAGGATGTAAATAAAAGGCCATTATGAAGAATTTTGCTAGGTATGAGGTAAGGAATGGAGAAAGAGAAAGAAGACTGGTGCCTGCGATGTTTTAGTTTCATATGAAAGAGTTTTCATTACCACACTCATATAGACATCCTGGCAAACACCAGCCACTGACACTGCAGCTTCACTTACCAAACTGGGGAAACTGTGGCTGTAATACCTATATTAGCCCGTCACTCTTTTCCGACTTGCCATAGGGCCTTTAATAGCTGCCCACTGGAAACTGGCAGTAAGATCATTCCTTGTCTCCTTTCTGTCATTTATATCCTATAACATTTTCAAGTTCCATGGACAGCATGTCTTTGGCAGGGAAGAAAATGTGATTTCAAAGTGATAGGCACGGACCATCCTCAGTCACAGGAATGGAAAAGGAGCTGCTGGCAAAGTCTCCTGTCCCCAAAGGAAACCCTTCTGGAGCAAGTGGACGCATCACCCTTCCCCCTGAAGCTTGCTTCATGTTCTTCTGGAATTCAACACAGTAAGTCAAGCAAAGTCTTTTCTCTATCTCAAGGTCCCTTACTAATAGTTACAAACCACCACCACCACTAAAACCCACAGCAGCAGCCTAACTCCTCTATCTGCATTTTGGGGAGAAGCAGCAGTGGAGATGGAATAAGAGCCTTTCATCCTCCTGTTTGGTGGAAGTCTTGAGACCCAAAAGGCTTCTCAGGGCTGCCACTATTCGCAGACAAACTCCCCAGGGAGCTACTGTGACAGCACAGATGGAAAGCCTTTAGAAAGCCTTTAATAATTGCAACCTGTCACACACATTCCTTCCATATAGTTTATGCTCCTGCTCGAGAACTGGTAAGATTCAACTTTAATTTTTCTGTGACCAAGAGGAAGCCACAGTGTCTGTGTCTCTAGCGTGAAAGTGTAAGGATTAGCATATCCTAAAGCGCAGACTTATGTACTGATAATCACAGAACCTTTAGAACTCGAAATTACTATGATCTCTTTACTCCAAATTCCTAAAAACTACCAAGAAAACACCACCCCCTTCTTCCCCCAAATCAGTCCCTGATTCTAGAGAACACTTGTCTTCTTGCTCTTTCCAGTACTGGTCAGAGAAATCTCTGTAAAAGATTCAGCATCATCTCCAACTTTGCCCCTCCTGAGCAACTCCTGTTCCTGATACCAGATGCTGAGGAATCCCCCATTACTGTGCCAGATTGCAACAACCCTCTCCAAACAGCAGAAGCAGCACTGACACAGAAGCAGTTGCTTGACGGCACATTCGGAAGAATGAGAACACCAGCTTTTTGCTTTGGACATTGAGCACACTCCAAAGACCTTTGCTCTCTCCAATTGCAACTGTCCCCACAGGCCGCTCCTGAGCAGTCTGGCAGCTGCATGAGAGTTTTCTGGGATGCCCTGGGCTCTCCGTTCCCTGTTGAAAATCCTGGCCAAGAGCCACCACGATCACAAAAGGAAGCAGGTTTTAACCTCTTTCTGAATGGTGCTGCACAAGAGAACCTTCCCCCTCCACCCCTGTCTGCCCATTCAGCCTGACTTGTTGACAAGGAGCCAAGGAGTATAACAGAAAGAAATTGGACTTTATGTGAGAAGCTATGACTCACTTACAAATGAAGTGCTGCATGCATTGTGGGAATCTGGAAGCACAGCATCAGTTTCACAGGTGAAGAGTACATGCAACACCCCAGCACAGCTAAACTAATTCAGAGAAGAGATGGGCAGAAAATAGCATTCTCATTCCACAAAGAGTCTGGCTTCTGAAAAAAAGTTTTGCCATCATGAAAAAGAGCTAAAGATAAGAACTCTAGAAATGTTTTTTTATCCATGAATAAAGCAAGAGTGGAGAAAAATTACTTTCAATTGAGATGATGGGCACTTGAGAGTGTAGCAACATTGGTATTTTCTAACCCAAAAAAACAACCAAAACTTGTCTCCTTCCCTCCTCTGCTCAGATGAATGTCTAATGACCTTGCTCCTATGAGGTGGAAAAACAGGTCAAAAATTTCATCCTGTAACAGAAGCAAGAAGCACTCATGTGGCACAATATTTCTCTGGACAAAACCATTTCATTGGAGTTTTTCCCCTAAAAGATCTTTTAAAAGTGTGGATTAAAAAAATAGTATAGACAGTTAAGTAGGAGCTAAAACAAGGCAGAGGGGTAGAAAAAGAAGAGAGGATGTGCCTAGTATGTGCCTACACATCTTTCCCCCTATTCAGGCACTGCCAGACTAACTTCTCCCTCACTCCTCTCCTATGCACTGAGCATATGTGGTGCAAATGCAGCAAGACTTGGGAGGCTCCTGCAGGACCGTCACAAGGTATGTTGATTCTTCAACAGCACATTTACAACCTTCTGCTAACCCTACAACTTCTCTCTCTGACCCCATACTCTGTGCCATGCTCCAGGGATACCACCATGCTAGCTACCAGGGGCATGCTTGAAATCTTATTCTTTGCTGGTTTGGGCATGTATCTGTCACTACTTACATACTGTAGAACAAAAACAGTGAACAACAAAGGAACTGTGCCCAAAAGCAGAGAAAGATGGACTTGTATTATCATCCAGCTGGCACAGAAGAATAGACGTGGCACCACCGTAAGCAAGGCCTGCGGGAGTTGCACACAAGGCAAGACCTGGTAAGCAAGTCCTTGCTCCAGGATCTTGAGGCAGAAGCAATTTTGAATGCAATGCGAAAGGCATTCAGCCACAGCACTGGCAGGCCATTGGACCTAATGCTATTGCTAAGTTTGAGATGTCTATGAAAGAACTTGATTCACACCACCTAGAAATACCTGTTTCAGAAGGAGGTATCCAGTGGGCAAAATAAGAACATCTTCCTAATGAGTGTGTCATAGCACCAGATAACAAATTTCATTTCACTTTGCATTTATCCTCATCTGCCTACTTGTACATTCATGCTTTCCCCTTCAGCAACAGGATTCATTATTATATTCTGCTATCGCAACAAGAAAAGGTTATGTACTGCAAAAAAATGGTGGCACAGTCCTGCCAATCCTAACCCTCCTTTAGCAAAACTAGCCTGTTTCAGTTTGCTCAGGATCTTGCCCGTCTGGGGTCACTTGCTGCAGTGCCACCAACGTTAGTAACAGGTTTCTGCAGTGTCCCACCAAACTACTGTGGTGAGGGCCTACACTAGACAGGTTTTAAAGAGCAGACAGGAATCTAATAGATAGAAAGAAAAGCACGATTTTCCTTGCATGAACTTAGGCTCTTCTTAGTGCAGACAGGAAATACAGCACTCCATCCTGGTAACTTCAAGCAACATCTCATTAGGAGAAAAGATTAAAACCAAACAATCTTCTCATCAGAAGGCTCTGATAGGTATTTACTTCTTTCGGGTAAGTCACTGAGCCTGGCCATTCTGGCAAATTTGCCACTGAAGTACAGTAAGAGTTGCTGTAAGGGGAAACCTGAGTAAGTGAAGGTGACTACATCAACATCTGATAGGCCTGGAGTCAAGTCTCAGGGGAAGATGCCCTTTCCTGCTTCTGGGAGAGGATGAGGAGATGTCTAGTGAGCAAAAAGCCAAAAACTCATGCAAGCAGTCCTTCAGTAAGCAGCTCAGGCTGAGGACCTGGACAAAAGTGTCTGACTACCCCAGAGTCCCAGCACTGGAATTCACCCTTGGATGCCGACAGTGGCATCAGCTGCAACTCAGAAGCTACCCTGCCATGCTCATGGCAGACAGAGTAATGACCCAGACGGGCAAACATGCGCCTTGCAACACCTTTGGTGAGATGAGTCAGACGTGATTCATTCAATGCCCAAAGCCAGTATCTCCTCCAAACATCTTTTTCTTTCCCTTCTCATTTTACATCTGTCTCTCCGATTCTCCCCAATTCCAATCAGGAAAAAGTTAAGTAAATAAGGAATTCCAAAATTGCATTCCCTCCCGTTTCTCCTCTGTTTTCATGCAACTGTCTAAGCTGGACAATACAATATAGAAAAGGTAAATCTGCAGGCAGCTATTGCTTCCTTTGCATGGTGTTACATTATCTTTCCTATTGTAATTGAAATCACCCTTTTCATTCCATCTATAACACACTGCTTGAAAAATGACTAGTAATAATCAAGGAAACAAGTCTTTTTCCCTCCCAGGCAGAACCATCGCTCCTGCCATTTTGTTTATAAGCGATATTCCTTTCCCCCACCTGTCTTGCAGTTTCTTTCTAGTTTGTAAGCTCTTTGATATGGGGACTAAAGCTATGTGGGAATTCTCATAGTCTTAATCAGCTTCAAGGTGTTCCACCCACGCAAATACATGAATACTGAATCAGCGGATGAGAGAGAGGAAGGAACATCCATGTAATTTAACATTTTGTCTCCCCAGCTGACAACTGTACATATTGCTACATCCCGATGAAGGGAACTACATGAAATACATTTGGCAACTTGGGTTACAGAGAATTTCACGGATCTATAGTGCAGTAAACTGTCTACAGTAGAAGAAAGTACTGATGTATGCATTTAGAAACAAGATCAATTACCCTGAAAAGGCATCTTCTTCATGACAGCTCTTGGGTACCTAACTATATAACATTCAACACCACCACAAATGTTCCAAGACAATCACTTTCACCCATGACTGTGAAGATACAAAATGAGAAGCTTCTATATAGCTTGGCTATACATTTTTGTCCTCTGAGAAAAATCCATCCCACTTGTCAAAATAATAGTAATAATACTAATGAAAACAAAAAAAGCATTACTTCCGGATATCTGCAGCAGCCCTTGATAATATGTGAAGAGAGACAGAAGACCTTTCTCAATTCTGACTTCCTCCCACAGCTTAAGCATCCTCGTAGTTGTAGTATGCATGCATGTCATGCCACACTTGCAGATCTCACACAGTCCACATTTTTAGTCCAAGTATATGTCTTTGGTTAGCTTGCAAGTCCTTCCAAGGAAACAAAAGACCCTCTGTCCTTTAATTCTTTCCAAGCTCCTGGGTCATGATCAGCACTCACCTGTGCATGTTTCCATTGGTGGTGAAGGACTGTCCACATACTGAACATTTATAAGGCCTTTCACCTGAGTGCACCAGCATGTGGCGATCAAGGGAGCTCGCTGAGCTCAGAGACTTTCCACAGATGCTGCAGGAATGGTCTGTCCCTCCAGTGTCAGTGTTATGCTAGAGAAAGCAATGATTTTTTTTCATTGAATGTCCCTTCTGAAGTGCTAGTAAAATATTAGTGACAACATTTAAAAAGCAGCTTTAAAAAGCCACCAGGCAGAACACCTTATATTAAGGTGTGCTTTGTATATACCACTCCTTTGCAGCCCTCCCCCCAACTCCACCCCTACCCTTCATTTTTAACTACTTAATGCACCAGAATGAGCAGCTGTTTCATACACTCTGCAATGCCTGTCACATGCAGCATTTCTGCTGGGTGTACAGCAGAAGAGTCTAGAAAGGGACTCAGAAACAACCCATCAGACTAATGGTACCTTGGGATACTTTGAGCTGTGCAGTGGCTTGGGGTTGGGTGAGCAGTTAAGGGGGAAAAAGGAAAGAAAGTAATTACAAACTTCATGGCAAAAGAAAGACACTTAAAACCAAACACTGGTTTAAAGATACTAATTTCAAACTGACCGTGTAGTAAGGAAACAGAAGTAAACTGCTTCGGGGTGTACATGCAGACTTATATGGCCAGAAGAATGCATTACAGGCCAAAATATGGTCATTGGCTGCTGTGCTATATGTAGCACTCTTTCTTTCTTGCGTTCAGAGTCTTGAAGATTTCTCCACATACAAAAAAAACCCAAAAACCAACCAACCAAAAAAAACAGCCAGGAAAGTAAAAAATAAAATAAAATAACAGTTACAATACAGGAGGGAGAACTGAGGTAGTAAGGATTTTGTGGACTCACAGTGGTGAACCACAGCCTCAGCATCCAAAGCAGAACCTTCTGACAGAGAAAAGGCCAAACAACCTTATTAGTCACGCATATATTTCAAGAGGAGTAAGAAAAGGCCTGTAGCTGACAAAAATGCGCATCACCTATTTAAAAAGTGTATTTTTAATTCTGCCTCCCAAGATTGTGAGGCACAATTAAATGCTAGACGCTCTGAAGGACTGAGAGCCTCTCCTACACTGAGAGGACTTAAAAATTGTGTCTTCCTGCTTCTTAATTTGCATGATCAGTAAAGAGATCTGTACTCAAACAAGATAACAAAACAGGACTTGTGCCTCATGATGGAAGTGGTTTTCCGGATCCTTGGGATACCTTACGCTACGCAGAACAGGACATACATCCTTGTTTGAGCTAAGGTAGGGGTTAGTGCTGGGGAAGGAAGGGGAATACTCACCCTGGGGTTCAGTTTGGGGGGGGAAGTTTTAATAGAAAATACAAGGGGAAGGCTAAAAGAAAAGCAAAACAAAGTTATACTAGAAACATTTTTGGTTTACACATGAAATTGTTTTTTACCACTGCAAAATGCATCCTGGCAAACCAGACGCTCTCAGTAACAGTCAGAAATCAAGAGCTAATATGCTGCATACCTGACGAATGTGCATAGTTAGCTGGTGCTGTGTAGTGCAAATCTTTTCACACAGAGGACAGGTATAGGAAGACTTCTCTTCTTTTGTTTCCTGTGAATAAAACAAAACAAAAAAAAATTAGGAGGAATATTGACATAAAAGAATTCAAAAGCTGTTACTGCTGGGGATGGAAAAATCATCCATTGTAAGTATAAAAGGCTACTGCTGCGGCTAACAAAATAACTTGCACATGTATGTTTATCATCCTGCTACACCCCTCATGGAAGTTTCAGAAACTTCTGAATTTACAAATAGAGGCCATTTCAACTACTGCAGAAGTTCAGCAGCTGCTTTAACAGCACATGGATACTCAGCAGTAGCAGTTTAGGACAGGAAGTGAAGGCAATTATTGCGACCAGCTCAAACTGCCAGGAGAAATTTAGGTGAGCAGAAAGTAATCCCTGGAATACTGCCAGAATATGTGAGCCAATGCCACTAATCTTCCCAAAAGATCTTTAATGAGCACAAATCTCAGGGACTTCAGGTTTTCCACTCCATCTCAACAGCAAGACACTAGCTCAGTGCCCTTCTCTAGGGGCTGTGTGTTCTGCTCCGTGGCTGACTCAGAAGGAAGAGCGGCGTTTACTGAATCACCAGCACCATTTCCCTTAGCATCCTGTGTTTCTCCTGGAAGCATCCCATCCAGGCACACCAGCCAGGCCCAACCCTTCACAAGCTTGCAGGATCTGATGAGATCATAGCAAGAAAAAGGTGACAATGCAGGAGTGTACGTGACTCAAAACGAACACATTATGAACCCGGTTATTCTCCACCCAGGTGAGAAGCAGGAGTAACCATCCTCAAACCATGAGTACAAACTATGAAGCCAACTGGAGAGCTCAGCCTGATTTAAGTATGCCCTTGAGACACCGAGCAAAACCACCACTCTTTCAGCCAAGGATGAAATGGCACTCTTGCAGGAACCAAAGGTATTTGCCCGAATTGTCTGCAAGGCTGGCTACTGCGTAACATCGAGGGTATTTTCACCTCCTCACTAAGACGCACAGGAACAGCTTCTGCACCAAAGCCATTACATTAAAGCTGCTGAAAATTAAACCTCAGCTTTCTGTAGAATGATGCAAATCTTCACCAGCTAGATGGAACCTGTTAATTGCCTGTTAACTACATTTCTGGTGACCAGAGAGTACAAAAACCATTTCTGCATGACTGATGGGAAAGTATAACAATTATGCCAAAAGGACATGTACTACTGGACCTCTTTGCTGGTTATTTTAAGTGTCATTAGTAAAACCATGAAAACAAGCAAAAAATGAAGCTTTAGCTCTTTAGTAGTAGCTCTTTATTTGGGAGGGAGTTGATGGGTATGCGTGTATCTATGCATTTCCTCTCTCTGCACAACTTTTTTCCCCCTCTGCCATCCCAAAAGTTACCAACTCAGAAGCAACCATTTCCAGACTGTCAGACACAAGCATTTGTGGTGAACACTGAGAATGACAAACCCAAGTCTCTGTGACAAATTATCTGGCATGTTTGGAGGAAAGATGCTGACACAGCGTTCTAGAAAGCATTTTTAAGTCTCAAAAAAGCAGTATCACCTCCTGTATGACTTGGGGAACCATTCTGTAGAGACCCCTACTAAAACCCAACACTGTGTTTTCAAAAGCAGCACCAGGATAATTCTCTATTAACTTCAGTGACCTGTGGACATGGATGAAGAGCTATTTTCCCATTTTGCATGAAGTAAACAAAGTTGTGACTTCACTTCTAAAAGTACTGGGACTGAAACAATCAGGTTCTCCCCCTCCTCCCTACCATTTCTCACGTACATCTTTTTCTAACTGTATTCCAGTGCTCTCCATCCTAAAGGTAATCACTGTAGCCCACGCACACAGACCAAGGCCTAATGTACTATTTACTTGCAAAACATTAGAAAGCAAGCAAGCAAGGCCGTCATGATGAAGTTTGAAAATCCCAAGAAATTTCCAATTCATTATCCTGTTCATATGCAAACATATAACTTGCACACACTCATTCCATCTTACCTATACAACTTTAATTTTAAGATATGCCACTTTTCTGTGGAGTAATGTTTAGCTCCAGTTACACTGCAACCCTGTTAAAGTTGGCTCAGGACAGAGAACAAACACACTGTGCCATGAGGAAAATCCCTGCAGCTGTGCTGACAGCTTAGATGGTGTTTAATCCTCAGGGTATTTCTATGAAATTATCAACCTACTACTTTTATTATTTGCACACACCCCCCCTTACTCAAGTGCTGCAGTTCTACATAGAATGCACTTGTTTCAAAGCCTGCTTTCTAAACTGCCTGCTCTTCAAATCAGCAAATTAACAGAAGACAGAGTAATTACTGGTTCACCTTGAAGCAAAGATCAGAAACACACTATAGCTCAGCCAGTGCTGATTAGTATTGAACCTGGGGTTTATTATTAACTAAAACCCAAACTTTCTCCAATGGTCACACAGGGTACATGCCACATACCATAACACAGCTCAAGCAAATCCAGGGTAGCTACAATAGGAAAGCTGTTGACTGACCCAATCCAGACCAAAAAATATTAGCATCCCTACTGTAAAAGCACCCTCACTCACAGATTTAAAACATTTAAAACTCGGCTACCCCACTGGAGCCAGGTTGGTGAAAACACACTTCCTGAAGTGGAAGACAGAATTAGCAGCTAATTTGTTAGCTACTCTCCCTTCAGTAAGTCAAGCTGGCACAATTGCTCTGCATTCATCCCATGGTAAATGCTTTTGCAGTTCTGCATTAGGTCTGTTTGTTTTAATCCAGCACAAAGAAACCCCTTTATCACACTTTTTATTTTCTTCGAGAGCAAAGCAAATGAGAAATTAAAGTGGATGCAGGCTGATGTGAGAACACGTTTATTAGACCATGGGTAGACTACAGCCAAGATAAAGTCAGCATTATAAAGAGAACCATAGACTTTGGGACAAAGGTTCAGGGCAAAATGTTTCACTGCCAACTCATGGGAAACAGTGGTCAGGCCCAGAAAACTAGCTGTTATTATCCTTGAAATTATAATAAGGG
Organism: Psittacus erithacus; assembly: GCA_009867235.2. Classification (NCBI taxonomy): domain Eukaryota; kingdom Metazoa; phylum Chordata; class Aves; order Psittaciformes; family Psittacidae; genus Psittacus; species Psittacus erithacus. The sequence goes on along the minus strand of WYDI02037911.1, from coordinate 58,743 downwards.
GCACATTCTGACCAGAATCTGAGATCTGTGTTCTGCTACACAATGAAACAATCCAGTGCTTTCATTCTGCTATGCTGGAAGGGGAAATTCTCTGTATTAGAATTCACTAACCAGACTGATACCCACTTAATATTTCACATCTCACTTCTATTTTCTCATCAGTGTAGCTATTTGCCCCTCTGGCGATAACGACCTTTCAGCCTAAAAACAAATAGGCTATTTACTATGTTTTCAATGTATTTGTTTATTTTTACGCTGTAAGAATCCCTCCTAATCCTGTTACATTTACTCTCAAGCTTCCTTTGATTCGATGCCCATCGAAATATCAGGTGGAATAAAGGTCACTAACACGAATAAACTTCCCTGAAGCCAAACCACATGGTGTACTGGCGGACGGCTGTGTAATAGCACTGCTACTGAGACTAGTCTGAACTCCAGTGCCTCACTTCACATGACGAAATCAAGGAACTAGGGCAGCCCGAGTGGGAACACTGCAAATAAACCTTAAAGCCAGGTGTTAGACAATACAATCCCACATAGTTGCTCGTATACTACCCAGGCTCTTCATTTAAGAATGTTCGTTTATAGTTAATGGCTTTTAACTCCTTCCAAGAAAAAAAATCCAAGACAGTCATAAGTCTGTCAACTGCGCAGCTACTTGACAAGCTATTAATAAACTACTATAGGAACATCACATGAGTCATGCCTCTCAACTTTTCTTGTCCCTGCTACATCTTGATTCATTTATAAATTTTCCATGCTTCACTGCAAGCTCTAAAGCCAAACGGACACATGAATTTGGGGAATTTCTTGATAGGCTGCAGCACCTTCATTGGTAGAGGCTTGGCCCAGCAGGAGAAAAGCATGGATATAAATAATCACAGCTTTAACTGATACAACTTTCTCCTTTCATTTGTTTAGATTAATACCGCTATCAACTAGTGCCATCAACTGGTAAATGGAAAAAAACTGATAAAAGCTACATATATTTGCTCTGCAAGATTTGCACAAAGCATTCTGCAATAGCTCTTCATGGTTTTATTAACAATGAAGTAAAGGGCATCTTACGCTACGCACCTGTGAAATGAGTGTCCTGATGGATGTTTTGTTTTAGTACCACTTTTAATCTTCTATCACTTGAATCTTCCCCAGGGACAGCCACACACCTCATGAGGCATCCCAAATGATGGCTGCACCAAGCCTCCTGCCCCACTGCTCTGCTCCTCTCCAACTACTTCTTTTTCCCTAGTTTCATGAAATAACTGGTCCCCCAACAGACGAAGTGAATTCAAGAGCCTAAAGAAAGGATGCAACAGGGAAGAAGCGGCAATTCTTACGTGGCTTTGCCACTGCATGATATGAGAGCTCATGCTCAAATGTTTTACGTGTGAATGCAAGCAAGCAGACCCCTTCGATTCCCAGTTTTCTAAAGTTATGTTCTGGAGAGCCAGCAGAAAATATACACAGAGGAGCAATGGTGGAGGCAAGAAATACCCGCTGAGGGAGAAGAAGGCAAAACAGTCAAAGAACATCATTATGTCTTCTCACTTCCCATGCAGTTGTTTGTCTCCCTTTTGCCATCCCTCTGGGTTTACAAACCCCGCATTTGGGTTTACGTACCTGGTTTCTCCTGCCAATCCGATTTGGTGCAGGAGACTTCGAGGGAGATTTGACATTTTGAGAGCTCCCACCATTTTCAGCAATCTTCCCCACATTCATCACTGCTGACATCATGGCGTCAATGGAGGACAAGTCTGCTCCGTCCAAACTGTTTGGTGGGCTTGGTGATACCTGGTAGCTGCTTAAGCCTTCCAGCTGCTTCTCTGGAACTAAAAACACACATAGGAATTTCTACGCCATCTGAAACAAAACCAACCCAAGCCCCCACGTTATTTTCAGCTGCCTGTAACTTGCATCACACCCTACTGGATCATCACGGGGTACAGGCGACAGCCCATAATAACTGCAATTCTTGTAACAAGAGAAGTTTCTTGTATTGGAACGCATGCGACAAGGTGTACATTACCTTCTCATAGGACGTGCATGTTATGTTCATTTTCAACTTTAATTCAGTATGGGGCTTATAGAGTGATAAACACTTGCTGTAAAATGCTATTATTCGTGGTACCTTGTGTTCACCATGAACTAGTAGGGCAGTACAGATGAATGCACGCTCTGGCAAGCACAATTGTTCAAGCTTATTTGAACACAACTACACAATTAAGGCATTAGCAACACTGGTTCCTCCTTATAGTATAGCTTAATCCAGCTCTGTATATGAAGTAAGCTAACTTAGAAAAAACCCAACCAAAATAAAACACCAAATTCTCCCAAATGCCTCTTCACTACCACAGCTGGCATTTATTTAAATTTCTTTTCTTCTTGGTCTACAAAGCCATGCTAGTCCATGGAGCATATGTACCACATCCACAACTAATGCCACAGCTAAAGCTGTTCAGATTCAGACTTCTCCATCACACTCTGTATGTAGCAAGGATTCTAACAATTCAAAATACACCTAAAATCTCATCTCCAGTTTCTCAACATACAGATATATCAAACACACAGGTAAGGCCTTCCACTTTCCTCTTCATGAGTTCGAAAAGGGAAATGCTTTCAAACTTAACATTCCGTTCCTCAAAAAGAAGTCTCCCAAACAAACAGGAACACCCTGTAAGTCTATTGCTCTGTCAACTCTGATGGAGAGCAAAAAAATCTTAATGTGTGATGTGAGAAAGTCACTGAAACACAAGAGGGTGTGAGGGCGAACAAGGAGGAACATGTCTGTGAACATTTGATCTCTGCATAATACTGCCTTTGGAAGATAAGCTTGAGTATTATAAACAGGTGTTTTTTGAGGCTAAGTAATGTGGTGCCAAGTTACCAGGAGCCAAGAAAATCTTAGTTTGGAAGTAATGGTAGTCAAGTATTCATGTGCCCATGCTTCTGCTAACCTATTTTATACTTTTCAGATAGATAAAGTTTAGGGATGGCTACAGAAAGGTATGGACCAGTGCTTCTGCTCAATCTATCTTATACATGTCACACGAATTAGTGGTATGGATGGGTAAGAAATGTTTCTACAAGCCTTAATCAATGCCCTAATTTTACACAGTCAAACAGAGCTAGTCAAACCAGTTACCTTCATTTTTGTCCCCTGATTGACTGGGGCTCTCTCCTTGGTTGCTGGTCTCCTCACTTAGTGTAGTATGTATAGTAGCGTCTGGCTCTTCAGCCTCTTCTTCAGCAGCACCCTCTAGCACTACGTGAGGAAGAAGAGAAAAGAAAAAGGGAGTTACGTTTTCCTGGAAGCCATTTTAGCAAAAATAAGACTACAGTCCTTTAGTTTGAAGGCCCCCCTGACTGCTACATGAAGTCTGATGAAGCATGTAAACAGTACCAGCGCAGCCTAGTCCCACAAGTGGCCAGGCACTGGGCTGGGAGATGCTGCTGCCTCTGCTAGCAGCGAAACCTGGGCAGACAAAGAAAGGAAACCCTTACTGGCTTGGTCCCCAGTATTCAGACAGTAAAATCACTGACGGTCATGACATTTGGTTAAGAAGTTGGAAGAATATTCTGCAGCTAGAGAATTTAAGTAGCTCAATTTCACACACATACACACACACACTCCTCCCCGCCTTCTTGGAGGATGAACATTTATTCCAATACATGAATTCATGGTGACCTTTTTCTTCCTTCTAGCACTGGTAAAACAACTACTGAGATTTCTGGGGCTATTTGGCACGTTCCTTGTGCTCACTGCCCAAGGCTTCCAGGTGAGCTGAAGACATAAGCAACCACCATATGTGCCGACAGAATTTCTCCATACCCCTTTCTGAAACCACAGACTTATCATGCTATCGCTGGGGTTTCAGGAAGGATGCCTGTTCTGGCTGGGGAATGACCGGGCAGTTAAACATCATTTTTAGCGGTGACGGGGGATGATCAACTGTGAGGAAGAGAGGAGTTCTCTGCCCATGGCTCCCACAGTAATAGCCTCTGGGAAAGGTTATTTGTAATACAGAAAACTACTGATACATTTTAATGGAGAAATACACCTTCATAGCCTTACAAGTAAAATAGTTATGGAAATGAAGACGCTGGGGATATTTCATTACCTCAGATTTACAAATTCAGCAAACTTAATACAGGTTTTCCGTTTTGCAGAAAGCAGAGGCCATCAGCCTCAAACTGTGGTTAACTCAACAGGGTTTCTTTGTTTAAAAAATCCAATATTCTCAAGGATGACATGCAAATCAGTCACATAACACATCTTCAAATGCTGTTTGAACAGCATTTGCAAACAGTAAATGACTACATCATCCCAACTACAGACATTTTAAAGCATACAAGAAAAGACAGACAAAGAGAAAGGGCCCAGCTTGTGTCAAGCAGCTCCCTATTTCACACAATGCCACAAAAAGCAGCAGATTCAAGCTTCCTACATTTAGCTGCTAACCCTCCTAGAAGCAGCACACAGATGATTTGACATAGAGAGCTAGCACAGTCAAGAGACAAAACCTAGGATCCAACTAAGCCCAGCGTCTAAGGCTAACAACACCAACTTGTTAACAAACACTGTTTTCATTCTGCATCTTCAAAAACAGGCAAAAAGAATACTTCTATGCTACCCTGAACAACTCAAAGTAACTCTCCCCTAGTATTTTTTCTACTTTTCTTCTGAAAAAACACTAGTGGTCCTTGTGACACAGGGACTTTTTGATCCAAGGCAAGGCCAAGCACCCACCCTTCACTATTTTCTCCAGTAATTATGGGACATGTTTATTTTATTTTTTTGTTCTTAAAAAGAAAGGTCCATCTCATTGAAGAGCAACACAGTCATTTCTCCTCTTTCTCCCCCTCCACCCCATATCTTCTTTTAGCCATTTATGTGGTAGCTGACTTAATTTTGAATAAACAGAGTTACTTTCAAGAGTGGCCAAATCTTCTAAGTTGCTTGCTGCATCAGCTTAGCACCACCAAAACCAAGGACCAGTTCAAATTATTTGGAGGGATTTCCGCTAAAACAATGCAACTAAGTGCTTAAAAAAAACCCCAACCAAAGAAAATAACTCTTCTTTCCAAAGCAGACCTATTCATTCCTCTTTCAGTCAATACCTAAGGCCATTAACGTCACCACTGATTCATCCAGGAAGAAAATCTATTGTGCAGCCATGAAGACTCCTGTGTTGGCCAAGGTAGCTGAGGAGCTTCCCAGAAAACTACAGTCAGAATTCCTAGGGCTGCATTTAGCAACAGTGAAAATGGGAACTTTTAATTACAGAGAAGAGGAACACATACATGAACACATTAACAAACCTACCTCCTGGTTTAGAAACATCTGCCAGTTTGTTCTCCGTTCTTTCAGGAAGAAAACTATGTGTTGTGCTATTATAGCCCTTTCATATTTTCTATGAACCAACAGTTATTTTACAATCTTCCTGCTAACGCAGACCAAGATGTATAGTCACAGATCTTGTTTTTAAAACCATTTCCTGTACATCAAAAATCTCTTACTTTGCAAGCAGCCAAAAGCCTTAATAGGTATTACTGTTGCATGCTTTTCTTTACATACATATTTTCTAATCTCTTGCATGAAGCAGAAATGCACCACTGAAACAAAGACAACTACATGAGCAGCACACACTGATTTCAGAAGCATAACTTTCTATTTGCAATAGGATACAGAAACAATAAGAATACTGGGCCAAATCACTCCTTCCTGTGGGAAAACCCATGGCAGAGTGCCTTTAGGCAGGAACATACTGAGAGATTTCTCTTGCGGCCTTTTTTTTTTTTTTTCCTTTAAATAAATGCATCACTAGGGATGGGGAAGTGGGTTTTTTCCCACAGCACCTAAGAAACTCAGGGAATCTGACAGGCAGCAATCAACACGGCTGTCCTCTGCCATGCAGCCTTCAGGCCTGCAAGCCTTCTCAGCTCAGACCAAATGTCCCTCCTTGGAGGTCATGCTGATGGAGCCTTCTTCCTCCCTCTCTCCAGAAGAAAACAAAGACCTCCAGGAAAGAGGACAAAGAGGAAATAAGCTGGCAAACAGTGCAGCCTCAGGTTGCATTCAACACTGGACCAAAGCCTCTAGGAAACAGGGAAGTAGTCACAAGCATTCAAGTCATCTTCTACTTTGAAGAAACCCTCCAGTGACACATTGATCCTCTGCGAAAAGGAGGAAAAGCAGAGAGGAAGTGACAGAGCAAAAGCACTAATACATGGCTGGGGGGGGAGAGGACACATAAACAACAGGACCAAACAAAACAATGCAGCAGTTCTATTTTCACAGACAACACCAAGAGACCTGGCTCTTCTGCAGGAAGTTGTCTCTTCTACCTGATGATGCTGCTGAAAGTATGAAACTGGGGCAAATTTGATCCTAGAGAGAAACCTGAGGGGCTTTAGCTCCTGTTTCTGACAGAGGCCAAATCCTGATATCCCACACAACCAGCTAATGGGAGAGTCACTGAGAAAGCAGAGAGCTAAAACAAGAAAAAAAAGCCTTGTTGCTTCCCATTCAGTCTGTACAGGAAGACACTTGCTAGACCTATTTCCTCCTTTGGGATGAAGTGCAACTCCACTGAATGTTAAAGCTGAACCCATCAACAGTTACTTCCCCCCTTAACTCAAGTGTATTTATTCGTATTTAATTTTCTTGTTTTAAAACCACTCTCAACAGTTATAGCTGCTTCTCCTTCTAATGGGGAGTATCAGGGATGAAGCAAAAAGGAAGAACACTGGCCACAGGGGATGGAAGAAGAAGGAAGAAATGATGAGTCTTCAGAGTCAGTCACTTGACTTGCTGCCGAGAGGCGGCTACACAAGCATAGAGCAGCACGTCCTGGCCCCTGGGAGCTGGTACAAGTCTCTGCTCCAGATTACTCCACTGTCTTTGCACATGAGCTCTCCCTTTGGAATAGATAGGAAGAAACACACAATACAAGCAAGGAGGGGAAAAACCTGATGTGTAACACAAAGCTGCTCATTGTTCTGCCTTCCGAAAAAAATTCACATTAACGTTAAAGTAGAAGCCATGCACTAATTGGTCCAGGGAAAGATTAACACTCTCAGCTAAATACTTCTATTGGTTTCATTAAACATGCTGTAGTACGTATTACAGAACACGGAGGAGGGAGGAGGAACAGGGAAAACAAATGACAGTTTTAGGAATGTGCACCCCCACACACATGCATTTCAAACCACTTTTTCCCGTGAGGATCAAACAGGAATCCTGAGCTGCCTTCATCATTTCCATCTTAGCAACGCTATTAGCTTATTCAAGGCTTTCCCACTGTTGTGTTTTTTTTTTTTTTTTTAAGTGGTAGAAAAAAAACCCCAAGGATCATTTAAATGGAGGCCAGACCTTCTAGTATACAAATTTAGATGAGAACAGAACTTCAAAGAGGGTATCACATTTGAATAAACAAACTTTACCGTTTACCCTTGAGACTGTAATACCTAAAGATTGCTGCACTGCACTCCAAACCACTTCTGATGCACTGGTTTCCTACTAAGCTTCTACACAGAGATTTTACTCCCAGAGCACATGGTGCCAAGCACAAATGGTCACTACCACACCAAGAGATGCACCCAATCACCTGCACTCCATTTTGAATGTGAATTTGCATCAAAGCTGTCAGGAAGGAAAGCAGGTGAGAATGCATCATGTGGAAAGAAAAAAGGGTTAACACTAATCAAAGCACTGCCTCAAGGCAAAGAAAAATGTTTTCCCGGATGACCTTTTAAATACCAACTCTGCCCTTGCTACTGAAGTGCTGGTGCTGACTCGGCACTCCAGTGGTAGAGAATTATACTGGCAGCATCACTTCACTGTCACCGCTGCTGGAGCATCAGCACAGAGCAGCCTACGGGGAAAGGAGGGCAAGCATAAAAAGGAAGACAGTTGCTCAGGAGTATCTGGTGGTAGTTCGGTAAAAGCCAAGAATGTTATTGCTAAGGTTTTGAACTTGCACCTATAACTAATGTTTTCCTCTAGGGAAAACCAAAACCAAACCAAACAAAGATAACAACCAAAAGGAGCAGCACCTGTTGAAAGGCACTCTCCAAGCACCAAAAGACAGACTGCTCCTCTTGCTATGAACTCTCTGAGCTACCAGTGATAGATTTGCTTTATCTGCGCTAGACCACATGCAGTACTCTGCTTTTTAAAATAACCCTGTGCATCCGCAATATCCATATGCCTTTTTATACCTAGCACGTACACAGATAAACACACCCAGACACAGAATAAACAACTGAAGCCCATGCTCATGGCCATGCCTTAAAACTGAGCCAGGGACCACCTTCTGTTTTGGGAGTGGGACAGGGGAAGAAGCACCAAACAAGAATAAGATGACCCCTATATTTCCAGATTATTCTGCATACTGTTGCTACAACATCTAACGGTTAAGCTGTATTTTAAATACTCAAATATATTTACTCCTCCTGTTTTATTTCCTTGACTGCATGATGGGATAAGTGTGCGCATTTGGGTTTTATGTAGGTTTTGAAAATCACCTCCTCATGACTTATGGACCACTAATGATCCTCAGGAGTTCGGCTCAGATGACCAAAAGCATCTCTCTATAAAGCATACCAGAATATGAACTTCGTTAATGCCTTAAGCAAACGACAACTCTGAATCACCATGATACTCTGGTGTTACACTGATGTAATACACTGGAAACAAGGGCAAACAATGTAACAGTGAGATGCCATATAGGCAGGGGTTTCCTGGCTTAAATTCACTTATATGGTCCAACGGTTTTACAGTAATGCACAGAGACACCAGGCAACTTTAATATAAAATGCAGGTGTACCTACCTTCCAGGCCCTGCGCTCAGTTTGCTAACTTGTCAGTTAGCAAACACCTTTGCTCCTTTCACAAGAGGTGTGCTGTGGGAACAGCACTCATGCAGGAGCCTGTGGTCTTACTACGGTAGAAAGAACTGGGACACATGCTGCTCCAGCACCGAGAGTGACAGCAAAACCCAACGGCCCCCAGGCTCCCAACAGGAAAGCTCAGGTTTCTGCCATCACACTGGGCAGAGGGCTTGATCTGAGTCTGCACTGAGCTCCTGATCAGCGCTGCAAAAACCTGCGCCCACATTTAGGCTCAACAGCTGATGATAAACTTGAGATTTTTCTAACACCTTAGCCCTCCTCCCCCCTTGACCAAAGAAATATCTACGAGCTGTTCCTCATCCTCGCTGTTCGCATCAGCTTGTGGGTGAGCACCTGGCTCACCAGGAAGCCTCTGTCACCAAACTGGAGGCAGCTTTGATAGCTTGTTCAAGCAAAAAGGATTCTGAGATTTGAAGACAGCTTAACAAACCTGGGGCCACGAGCGCCACTTTAAGACAGGCAAAAGAACTAAAGTCAGAGCAACAGCAGAGTAAAACAAGTGGCTGTAAGCAGACATCCCTGCACTCCTTCCCATGCAGACAACTGCAAACACCCCTCCATCCCCACCCTTGCCTGCCTGCACAGCCGTTGTCAGGAGGCCAGTGTGCAGGGGGCCTGCATCTCCCCCCGTCACCGGGCACCCTGGCAACGCAGTGACAAGAGAGGACAGGATGGGCCTTGGGCCTTACCGGGCACATCCCCTCCCCTGCGCCCTCCCCACTGGCTGAGGAGGGACACAAAAGCAATACTGTCTGTCCTTATAAGCTCTGCTTTGCATGTGTTCAGGGAGCAGGGACAGCTGTGCGGACGGCTCACAGAGTTCCAGGAAGTCGATGTGTTTCTTGGCTTTGACTCCAGTTTATTTGCCTTAGATGAAGAAGAGACCCGAGAAAGTCCCTTCGCATCCCCCCTGAGCTGGCACTAGCCACAGCTCCTTGGGACATGGCCCAGGGTCTCTCCCCACACCCATCAGCCTTCCCCAGTACAGCCACCACATCTCTCCCTGGGGCCAGGGCTGGCTCACTCCCCACCTGGCAAGGGGACAGCCCTGGGACACAGCATGTGAGAGGGTGGGAGCATGGAACAGAGCCAGGACCAGAGGGAGCAGGCCCTGAAGGCTCTTCCCTTGGCAGGCAGGATGGAGGTGACTTGGGAAGGTGGGAATGGGTCAGGCGAGCGGCATCATGCTGCCTGCCAAAACCACAGCTGCCCACATGGTCCTGATGGAGCCAAGGACAAGGGGAGAGAGCAGCGTGACAAGGGAAGTCAAAGTGAGGGCCATCTCTATCATGCATGTCTCCCTGTGGAACAAGCCGAGGAAGGGGAGGTGTGCCTGCCTGAGGGGAGCCCCAGCCCACGACACAAAACCTCATCTGCTGGTGCTGCTGCCTCAGATAAGCAAGAGGGGATGAGAGACACAGAATGAGGAAACAATCTAAAATGTAGCTCTGTGGGTTTGGGTTTGCTTGGTGTTTTGGGCTTTGCTGGGGATTTTTTCATTTTTGCTTTGCCCTGCCAAACCCAGTTAACTTAAAAACCTGGGGGGGGAGGGAAGCTATTGCTTGACATCCCGTCACCTACATGGCTAAGCAAGCACTGTGCTGAAGGAACCAGATACTTGTCCAAGAGCCTAAGGAGTGAGATGGATGGATTGCACTTGGGAAAGCCAAATGGAAAACATTTCTGAGTAACAGAGAAGAAAAGCGACCTTCCCTCCAAACAGTCTGAATTACAGCATCCCTTGGCTCCCCTGGAGGAGAAGCTGCAGGGACGCGGGGCGGGCAAAGTGGGACACTGGGTCTGGCTGGGTAGCTGTGACGGAGATCCCCGACAATATATGGCCAGTCTAAACCACGGGATATCTTGTCCTTTTAAGGTGGGCCAAGAGCAAGCATCTGTGCAGCAGCAGCAGTACAGTCCCAGCCTGCCATCAATAGCCCCTGGTGTCACTGAAAAAACAGGGGCTTCTGTGCCATACCAACTGGCTGTGCAGATGCCCAGGCACCCACCCCAAGAGGATACAATCCATCCGGTTGTTCCCCTGCACACCATCACGGAAACAAGAAGGAACAGTAGTGATCAGAGGAAGAAAAACCACGAAACCATGCGGGCTGCTCTGCTTGCTGGCAATTGGTGCCTGCAGCTGTCGGGGAGGGAGGGATGGAAAAAGGGAGGGCCTGCCCCTGTCCTCATCCCCGTCCCTGCCCTAATGGCCAGCAGCTCAGCCAAGAGCAGCTTCAGACCCAGGACTCAAAGTGCAGGTTTAAAGTGAGTCTCTGGTGGGAGAAATAAGAAACGTTTCACCCCTTTCATGCTTGCTCTTCACATGCAGCCAGAGCTGTGTGCAGCAGGATGAATTGAGCAGGGATTAGAGAGGCAGGACAAATCATGCCGAGGAAGATACAGAATCTCCTGCCCTAGTGCCCTGTTTCTTGTGCAGCACCCTGGTTGCAAACCTCTTCCTCCAGGATGGATTTAGAGAGAGCTTCACAGAGGGCCTGAATGCACACACAATTGTACAAAAACGGTTCTGGAAACAGGGTAATCTAAACCAAGAAAAGACTCTCCTTTTGGAGTACCTATGTCCCACATGCTGTTTCAACCCTGTAACTGCATCCACATGCCAGCAAATTTCCTTGCACAGGCAAGCCCAGGGGGGAGAGCATGGGGTCACTTACTACAGAGCCCCCAACACATCCTTTACATCCTAACTGCACTATGTTTATAGGAGGTGCCAGACCACTCTGTGCTTGGCGCCTGTACCAGGTAGCATGCCAAAGCACTTTACACCTTGCAAGGTAATGCAGTAAAATGATGCACAACTTGAGAAGAGTAGAAATTACAGGGATTAAAACTCATTTCCTGGTGGCAGCGTTGCCAACCACCATAATTTTATCACAAGCCCTGTAAAAATCTGATGGTATTGCATTACTGCACAAAAATCTAAAGCTTTTTTTTTAACTAAAAGTTCTAGATTTCAGTGTTGTGGAGAAAGGACTGAAACATTCCATGCTCAGCAGAATACAAAAAGCAAATGGAAGTGAAAAGATTAATTTTAAAGCCTCCAGCTTTTAAGGATAATCATCATCTCAGATGCTCAACCTGTAATTTCTTAACACACACCAATAGCAAGACAGTGTCCCATCTTTATGCAGCATGTTTTATACTCTAGAACATAATAAAACTTCAAAACTGAAATGGTTTTTTTTCATTTCTTAAAGAGGGAAAGGAATCGCTGCATCTCGGCACATTTCTAGTGTTTTAGTTAAAAGCCAGCACAACTGCACTTTAATGCTACTTAAAGATGAGAAGCCCTACCACACAACCAAACTCATCTTAAGCAGAAGGAGATTCAACATGCAAATATTTTGCAGAGAGAATGATTCAACAGTTTGCAGCTCTTCTCACTGCTGTTTTCCAGGGAGCATGACTTGCTGACAGGATTAACTACTGCCAGGCTCACGAAGCTGGGAGACAGCTGCCACATGGCAGCCATTTACTACAAAGCTCCACTCCTCTAAAGTTAGGAGAGAGGCAGACTATTTCATCTGCGTTATCAGCAGGGTTCCTCTGCTCCACAGGCTTTAGTGACTAGGCTTATTCTAAACAAACACCTCCTTTTCTCCTCCACCTTGTTAACATCATTACCTTCCTGCCTTCTGTTTCTGGCCAGCACAGGAACTATTCTCCCTATCACAGTCCCTAAACAACAGCAACAAAAATCTACAATCAAGACAATCTAAAACATTCAGAAACACATATACCCCCCAAAATATATTTTTTTATTATTTTTAGCTTAAAATTTTAAGAGGGAAAACCACATGCCACAGGGAAGAAAGAGAGCTGTGTTATACCAAAGGGATTCAGAAGCATGCTGTACAACCCTTACTCTCCCATTCACTGGCATTTGCGATGCCAGCCTCCAACTGCAATATCCAAAGCGGTTACACAGCTTTTTTATGAACAAGGTAACCTGTAGCAATTCTTCCTAGCTTACATCTCCACACCAAGCAGACTCTCTGCAGACCCACAGGGCCAAAGCCAACCACTGCCTGCACCTTATGAGGCGCAAACAGGTCCCAACTTAATCACCTCCTACAGTGTGCTAAGGACCAGGAACAGATATACACCATCTACATCCTTGTGATATTCAGCATATATGACCATCGGTTGCTATTCTCCTCTTATTTTGAACCAGAGTTAAAAGATACAAGCTAGAAGTTTAATTTTACCTGGGGCAATATCTATCTATCTGCTACAGATACTGGAGTACCACAAATCACTCAAACTGAGGTTTACTGCTTCCACTAGGTAAAGGGAGAACTCAGCCTTAGAAAACTATCTCTCTCCCATCACTGATGATCAAGCTGTCACTGACGATCAAGTCTCGTGAGCATGCCCAGTGGCTTATACCAGCTGGACATGTAGTCTTCAGGGCTGTCTGCAAAGCTCTGAACTCTGAAATACAAAGTTCTTTCTTGGTTTTAGTTAGATAATTAATTACAGCAGCAGATGGTGCTGGCAAGCCTCTCCAAGTTGAGATCCTCACAGGAAAGCCACTAGGAAAATTTTAAACAGCAATGCTACTTGCCCATAGTATTCTTCAGTATGAGTTTTCTTTCTATTTTGAAGAACACACAGTGAAACTAACCTGTGGGAGGTGCTTCCTGAACACTTGACAAAAGGAAACAGCATCTGTTAGTTTTCACAGACTGCAACATGCGTGCAAAAAGAAGGGGCACAGGAATCCAGTTCAGCAGCTTCTCACGGAATTCAGAAGCACCTCAGCTTTAACAGATGAGCAGAAGAAGCCTCAGAAATGATGTATCTCTATCTGACTTGAGAAAAGATGTGTTTTCAAAACAAGAACTGCATACACACAAACATACATACAAATCCCCCTTCATCCACAACTACGTCCAGCTGCTGACCCTTCCACGTTCCTTATAGCATAGCCTTTGCTCTGGGACTTTAAAGCCTAGCAGGCATTTCTAAAGGATTTTACAAAGTACACAGGCCCAGCCTTGTAAAAGCTCATAAGGAATCCACAGAGGTCATCGTGGAGCTTGGACAGCCTGCAAACAGCATAATCCACGTGCTGGGGAAGTAAGGAATGACCAAAGTCAGGCAGATAGGCCTGAAGACTTCTGCGGTGACTGCTCCTCCAACAATGCTGTAAACCCTGGAGGAAACGCCTGCTGATCTTCAAAGCCTGTCAGAAGGAACAGCCTTAAGTTTCCTGAACATGAGCATTCTGGTTGCGAGGCCACAATCCTCTTATGCACGCAGAGAGAAATATAAAGACAAAGCAAACAACAAAAAAAAATACAATCCACTACTGTTAATAACTGTAAGTAACCAGCGAGACTGACCCTCTACTCTGCAACGAGCTGTCGGATCCATCCAGCAAAGTTTTGATGCTCTTCAGCACAACAGCCACACGGATCAAGCAGCAGCTTACAATCTCTGCAGCTTTCCTTTTTCTAGTCCAGGCAGTACTCCACACGTGTAGACTCCTGGAACTCAACACTCAGTCGATCGGACTAGGAGGGGATGCTACAACCAGTAGGTGTGCAAGGTGTCCACCGTAACTATATCAAGACCATTGCAATGTGTGCTGCACTGCCGGCAGAATTTTAGGTACAGCCTTCAGTCGCCTGACGGGCTGCACAGGCGACCATGAGTAAAGGGGAGTCTGGACACCTGCACACTGCAAAGAATTGCAGGAAGTTTATTTCAGGAACGCTGGGGAAAAAAAAAAAAAAAAAAAGAAACAGACAAAATTGTGAACAGGTTACTTCAGCAAATGAAGTTTCAAGTTGCTACTTCTACAGCTGAAAACGTCTGCTGCTAGTCCAAAACCACCCTCCTCTTCCAAAAAAACAATTCCACCACTAGCGCTTCACACACTGCCATCAAACACGATACAGACAATTCTTCCCACAATTCATGTATGAAAAGGCAAACTCATTTCCTTCTGCTGACTCCCACTGACATGTAATATACCATAAAGTTAGCCTGAAACAAATTCATATGAATTATGCATAGGTTCAACCCAACCCTGGGTAAAACACTAGTTGCAAGTTGCATAGAGAAAAATGAATGACAACAAAAAATCAACCAAGCGGCCTGTGCACCCACACACACCCACCCCAGTTTCTGCAGGAGGACAGCAAAACTTTGCCAGTGGGACCTTGACTAATCACTTTCACATAAGCCCACAGAGCGAAGCAACACTGCAGTATCATAATCAGACCTATGATACTGAAATTCATGTTCTTTTGAGGAGCGATATTTCCATGTGAACATTTTCTCAGTCATATATACATACGCACCCACACAGGCACTTTCTTTTAATCCTAAAAATGAAACCACTTTGCTTTACAGTTTTAAACCAATACATACTATATATATATATACGCCCACACATATATATTTTATATATACACATTTACATTAAACTTGCTGAGGTTATGTAGAATCTACTCTATGACCACAGGTGAACAAGACCTGAAGTGTTTTAAAAGAGCCACAAAAGGAAAAATAATTAAAAAAAAAAAAAATTTGTTACTGTTCTTTGGTCAGGTTACAGTCCTCTAAAGGAGCAAACTATTTTTACCCAACTGACAGATCCCATCCTCCAAACTTCATATAAAAAATTATGTTCTTTCAGAGCAAAAGGAAAGGAAAAAAGAAAACCTTCACACCAGAACTCATACTTTCACTCAGGTACTAAACAGCAAGAGCTATCTTCCACTTCCAGTTCAGACATCATTGTTTTGTAGAAAGTTTTATATGCCTTATGGAGCTCAACCACTCAATATAAAGAGAATCAAGAGAAGAATTCAAGGAATAGGTAGCTGTCTCACCTGTAGAGCTGACAAGAATGTATTTAAATGAGTTAAAACACGAAACTAAGACGAAAAAGCAAGGAAAACCACTAGCTAAATAAATTATTTCTCACTGTAAGGTGAAAACTTTTCTTAATCTACCCACTCATTTCACACATGGTAATGTTCAACGATCATTCAAACAAAAATTAGAAGAGTTACCACCAGACTTGTTCCACTCATTCCTTCATCTAGATTTCACATGGGGTTTCTGAAGCTTAAAGATTTCACCATCCCTACTTACTGGCAACTGAAGACAGAAACTGGCCTCTTCCTCACCTTTTAGTGTCTGGCATGCCATGAAGGCTATGGAGGTAGGGACTCTCATAAACAGAAATGGCAGCAGCACCATGTTCAGTATATTTCATACCAAACTTGAAACATTATTCAATACAGGTTTAACATAAAAATATGAAAACTGACAAATCCAAAGGTTTCTCAGCAAATACATCCCTTTAGAACTTCCTAAAATCTCTAAACATGGATAATTTCTGAAGTAATGAGGACTTCAAAATAGCAGTAAGGAAGCTCCCTGAAGGGTGGGGTAATTGGGAGGGTTATCACACCTCTGGGGGAAGTCACAGGCTCTATCTTGGCAGTGCTCCATTCCTTCATATACCCAGGGGACTGATTAGTTCATGATAAGCAATTAGGCACCCTAGGGAGGACGGTTAACCGTCTTACCAAAACAAAAAGGCTGCACAAATGTAAGTCTCACTAGATTAAAGAAACACTATCTCCAGAACAGCAAATTTGTGTTTGTTCCCTTCTACTGGAACTAGCAAATATTACATTTTGCCTACATATGGCACACACAGACCTCAGAATCCCAAATTTGAGCACGTACTTGCTGCTAAATTGGTAACAAATGCTCTGAAGCATTTTCTTTCCCAAGATACCAGCGCTGTGATGCAGGAAAAAAGGAGGGACAGATGGGAGGACTACAGTAAATAATTAGACCACTCGAACTAGCAATCAATCTCGTTCATTTCAGTTCTCTTCCTCATTGTTAAAACGGTCCCTAACCAGGAGATCAGTTGCAGAAAGGGGGACCTGGAAAGGTTATCTACAGCTGAATGTTGGTTGCATTTCAGCACCGAACTCCCAGTCAGCAGCAGCCCCACCATTACACACCCTGCTCTTAAAAAAGTTCTGGGAAGCTACTGCCTGCTGTGAGGCTTGCAGTGAGGCACCTATGTGTATTGCAGTCGTACCCACATTAAACATTTATCTCTGGTGAAGCAGAAAGATGAATTCACCTTTTGCTTGCCAGCTGATGTAAAAGCTCCAGTACACACCAGAGCTGCCGATGGTGCTGTTTCTGACTAACATCAGGCCCAGTGTATTTCAAAGTACTTTGACGGCTTAATATACGAAGGAATGCTTTTCAGTTAGACGACCCCCTGTTCTTTTCTTTCCTTTTATCTTTTCTTAACAGTTTGCCATCCAGTGATAGGAGGGAACCCCAGCTGCATAGCCTGAGCTTTTATCTTCTGCTGACCATGCAACAACACAAAGCTCAGTGCTGGATTTCCTGCTGCTTGCCGAAAGGGGCTGTTCAGCTTGTTTAAATATTACTTGCCTTGGGAGCCTTGGAGTTGTGCCCAAGCACTGTACTGTATCTTCCCAGCATCCATTTCAGCATGTACTTTAAAGGTCTTTAGGTTCGATGTACTATGCTCTCCCTCGCTACGGGAGGAGCCTGATGCCTCTGGAAGAACCAAAAAGAAAACCCACCAGACTCCTCCCTCTCTCCCCATCTCCCCATTAATCCCTGTGCCTCATTCCATTACACAGCTAAAAGAAGTCTCTCTTCATCCCAAAACCATGAAAACATATTTAGTCCAGTAAACTGAACCAACTGCAACCAAGGAAAAGACATTCTGGTACAAAAGGCTACAGCTGGGAAGAAATTAGATGCTGTGTATCACATACAGCAAGCTACCAGTGCTCAGTGAGCAAACTGAGAAAGTACAGCAGCAAAAGCAGGCTTTTAAGACGACGAAGGTGCAGCAGCCTCTTGCCATGCTAAATCAGGGCAATCCACAGTGAATTTTAGAAGAAAAGAACCTTCAAACACAACCTTCTCTGAATTTGCAAACTTAACATCAGGGCACTTTCTTTTCGTGTTCAGAGCAATGATGAAAATAAAACACGGCTTTTACAAAAGTAGAAAGGATATTCCAGCCTTTACAAATTCTTTCAGAAGCTCTCCTCAATTACCGTGCCACCAGAGGCTGAGTTCTGGCTACAAGGTCAGCAGGGAGATAACCGTGGCCAATAGAAATGATCTGCATAAGCCAAAGGCAGCGCCAGGCGGCCACCCATTAAGCAGCCCGGCAGGCCTCACTGTTAACCTGTTTGCAGCCGATAACAGCTGATACAGACGAAGAAGGAGGAGATAAAAATCCAGATTCACAACCTATTTGCAAAAGTTGTGGAACAGTAGTCTGAATAAGGAAAACTTTAGTGAATACTGGCTGCGAGAACTGCCCTGTAAAAAGATGCCTGTCATATTCCACGGCAGCAGAGATGCAGAAATACATGCACCCCCACAAGCTGAACTGTTCCCCACAAGGGAACTGAAGGCTAGAACTGAAATCCTGGGTTTAATCCATTCTGCTTCGCCTCAGCCTGCGGTGCACAGACTGATTCAACCTGATGTAAGCCACGGCTGTCATTCAGAAGGACAGGCTGGCAGTCCTCACTTCACCCCACAGCTCCAGCCACAGTTCCTCCTCCAACCTTGTGCTAGTCCTGGTGTTTGAACAACTACACAGTGATCCAGGATCACAGAACTGATCTGGTTTGGGATTTACGTTTGTTGGGGTTTGTTTTGTTTTTCACTTAAAAATGTATGTACATACAGTTTCACCAACAGCCTTCACACAGAGGAGCTGAGACATCGTCAAATTACACCCTCTATTTGAGTGAGGGATGAGGGACCTGGGCAAGAATGTTGCTGGTAACTCTACTCCCGTGGTGCTGCAGTACCAGTGAAAGATGAAAAGATGTAGTGGAACGTACCCACAGCCAGCTCCATCTCCTGACTCCCTCCTTCTGCTCCCCGTCGCTCCCTTTTCTCCAGCTCAGAGCTTGCTTGCAACCCCTCTGCCATAAAGAACATTCCTATTATTTTAAAGTCAACCTGAAGTTCAGTTCTTCAATTAAACCCATTTACATGAATGTAAGTTCACAATACTATAAACTACAACAAGCAAAATGTCTGCACTGCACCTCTCCCATCGCATCCCTGGAGGAGGAGTTCAAGAGAACAAGAGCAGTCCCAGACAACGAATGCTTACTGCTTACTTATCCAGTTTTCCTAGATCAAGGACTGTGTGTACCTTTTGCACAAGGCTAAGCACAATACAAAACACTAGTCCAAGCTATCCCTCTTCCCTCCCTGCCTCCCTTGCTCTTTACACAAGCATCATTTTCAACTTTTTTGCCTGTCTGTAAACATTTGTAAATGATCCTTTCCCCATGCACAGAGACAAAATTTACCCCTCCAACACAACTCATGCTTCATTAAGTCACATCAGTAACAGCCCTGACGCAGTCTGCCACCACGTGCCACCACATGTACCAACCACAGCTCCACAGTCCCTGGTAAGTAGAGCAAGCAGCTCATCTGGAGTTCTCAGGTACTTTAGAAACAATATTTACAAACCTTGGGCCCCTGGACTTAACAGAGAGCACAGTGGGAATGGCACACATGCTCCTGCACAGGAGATGACTCTCTCCAGAGAGCAGCCTTTATTGTAAAATGCATCACCTTAAGGGGACAGGATGAGACACAAGTGGAGAAAAGAAACCAAAGCTGCAGAGGGAAAGGACATGTTGCCTGGCTGCATGTCCTCAGATGCTGCTAGCTCACGTTGCTTGCACCATCTGATCGCTCAAAGCTAAACATGGTATGTAGGTAGCAAGTCATAACACTGTGCAGGGCTGGAGACGTGACCCATCAGCTGTTTCTGCATTATAATTATTACACTGGGGCACAGCAGTACCAAAAGTTTGCCTGGGCAGATTTCTGCAATGTTTTGGCTTGTTAAAAATGACGAGAAAGGCCAGACACTGCTTTCAGCTTTGTGATTACACTCGCTTTTCCGCAGGCCCACCTCTCTCTGTTTAAAATCCTCAATCCGCAAGAAAAGCAGAAGGCCCAGAACTATTGCAATTTTTTCAAAGAAGCATTAAACAGTCAGATTTCATAGGGCTGTGATTGCTGTCTCCCCCCTTCACAAGACAGAAAGGATTTTCCCACAAAGACACAGCAAAACAGCACTCCTGAACCACCATTCTCTGCAATACTAAGCTGGGCTTGGTCATTTCCCCTTCAGGCTACTTCTGCTCCCAGGCTTTCTCTTGCTCTCTTTTTATTTTTAAAGTTTCTGCTACCAATAAAAAAAAAATATAACCATATTGCAATACCATCATTTCCTCGTATTATCATATTCTCTAGTGAGCTGATTAATTCTCAGAGTGATCCTGACCCTCAGCTCCCACTGGGCCTCAAGTGATGCAAATGGTCTCTTTCAGCTCTTCCTCCATTTTATTTTTATCCTAACATGCACCAAATACAAGTACAGTACTAAGTGTTGCAATTCTGGGCATAAAATGCAAGCATCCTCACTGATAGAGCTTGAAAGGAACACTTCACTTCTAGGCACTCTGATTGCTTCTGTAACATGTTCAGAATTAAGCAAAGCTCAAAGAGTACAAGTCAGTAAGGAAATTATTTAAGCCAGTGTATATTCAACATGTCTTATTGCCTTAGCTTTGCCCTGTAAGCAAAGCTTAAGTTATTAAGAGCACAGTTTGTCAGGCCGTGTGACATTAATTTTAGCGCAACAGGTCAATGGAGATACGACAAAAACTGTAAATGGACAACACAAAATCCTGCAGCAGTGCACAGCCACAGCATTTCTGTTGCATGAAATGGAGCCGGCAGCGCAAATCTGTATAGCACAGCACCTTTCCAAATTACTCCATTTAAGAGACCATGAGCATTTGCAAGATGGAGGGATGCTTTCAGGAGGTCCCTCAGAGCTATCTCAAGCTTCCTGTTTGACATCATGTGGACTCCCCCTGCCCTCCACCCATCCCTCAACCAAACTGAATAAAAATCTAGCTCTTTTATAGCGTATTTCCAGACAAAGATGTACTCAGACCAGAATTGTTGTAAGGGTTGAATACGAAAGGGATAACCCCCAAACTTCAACACAAAAGGAATAACCCCCAAACTTCAAAGATGCTATTTTTCTGCAAGAGCAGAGAGGTACAGGGATGGCTAGGTGGTTAATGGGAAGCCAGGCAGAAGGGAAGACATCAGTAAGCTACGAACAAGCCTGCAGGTCAGAAAAGCACATTGAAGGCTAATAGACCAAAACTTCTGTTAGCAGAAGAGCACCCATCTCCAAGAAACCACTTCCTATCTTATTCTCCCCATCCCTTCCCCGGTAGCCTTCTCCCTGCTGTAATTCAGAACAGCCGGGCAACTGATCTCTAACCATACATCAGAGGAATTGGCTAATACAATGTCACCCAGCCCACCACATGAACAAAAACCACCAACGAATCCAGCTGGTGGTTAACTGCAAATTTCTGCTTTACTCATGGCATTATACTGCTGAGGGTGCCCTCACCTTTGCACACACACTGCCCTCCTAGAAACACCCTCTGCTCAAACTCAGATTTACAAATACATGTACAGATATTCTACACATCTGCTTCCACCTGGTGGATTACCAGAGAGGGAGACTGCAGCGTTTTTAAAACCAACACCTAAACTCACCTCTAAAATTAGCTGAATAGTAAATCTGTGGAAAAGAGCGGAGGGAAGAGTGATTTGGCTCGGGGTGGGGAGGGGGAAGCTTGCAAGAAATGGAATAGGGATTGCTAAACTGTTTAATCCACTTTGAAATTCAGGTTTTTCTCTCTTGGAAAACAAACCAAGACAGGATTTTCCTTTCATTCTGAGGAGTCTGTTGAAATTGAGGGGGACACAGCTGTTCAATATTGCTCAGGGGTGCTTAACAGCAATAAATTACTTCAATCAAATGTCTTCTCAAAGAACTTAAAATACTCTTTCCACAGTCTCCCCTTCCATGACCAAGAAAAAAAGCAGCTTTTAAATGCATATTAAAATACGTATTACATACACACACTGTGTATAATCAAAACAAAAGCCTAAAGTAATTCATTAATTACTACCCTTAACTAAGGATTTAACACTTCAGCAAAGCAAATGAGAACTGTCAGGGAGTATCCTGAGATACTCACTGTTGTACAACCTTTCAGGTCTGGTTTTTATACATTTCCTTGCTGCGATACCTGCAAATGCAGCTTTGCAGTAACCTCCAGTTCTATTTTCACATGCGTAGTTTAAAGACAGCAGCTGCCTTTGCCCTGTGTATACAGCATCAGGGGTATTTCACTCTCTGCGGCTCAAGCTCCCAGAAAAGCCAGCTCCAGGGATCCTAGGTGTGGCACATTCTTTTTTGCTCTAGATACTCCCCCTGACTGGAAACGAAGGTAAATATTACTCCAGCCTCAATATGTTTCCCCCTTGTACTCACAGCAGCTTAGTAAGATACAGTCAGCAGGCTATTACAAATTACACTTAAGGGCTCATTACAAATCAAGGCCTCAGTTTAGCTAATGAATTGATACCAACAGGCACATTCTATGGAAGAGACCCCATAGCTTTCAACAGAAGCTACAAAGGTCCCAGTGCAAGCTGTGGTCTGCAAGGGACTGCTATGCAGCCCCTGCATCAGGAAGTTTGTTTGCATCACATGCACAGGTATTTACCAGCTTCTGGGCCTTTGTTTTTATTTGGGAAACTGGGATGTTTGGCAAGGTGTGCTGATCTTGTCAGACAACTTTCAAAGTACCCTTACTCCATATGGAACAGACTTGCCTACAAAGTAAAGCACATTCACAAGAACAGTGTTTTCATCTTAGGCTGACAAACCCCTCAACCAGAAAGATATTCTCTACCTATACCTGCACATCACAGTCCAGAAGAAACAGGCACACATTCCTCACGTGTATTTTGCATGTGTAAGAGCAGACATATGGAGGTATACAAGATCACTCAACTGCGACTTCAAGATGTGGCACTAGGATGCCAACTTCAGTACTGACAGAGCTGAATTAACTTATCCTGGTCTGGAGAAAGAGGGACTTCAGGATGCTTGGCTTTCACTGGGTCATGTACAGCCCCTTTTACCATCCATACAGCAACAGACATTAAGAGCAGAATGCACTGGAGAAATCATCACTGTCAATGATTATCAGCTACGCTAATCAATAGCTAGTTTATTCAGTCAATAGCTGCAACTGCAGTCTTCCACCATTCGCTTTGCCTTTCCCAAGTCTTAATGCCCCTGCATTACAGCTTTGAGAAGAACCAGTTGGGCTCTCTCACCCTTTTTAGGGATTCTAGGTTTGTTGTGATTTTTTTATTGGAAAGAAGGAAAAAAATGAACCTGAAGTTCCTTCTTCCTTAGCTGCATTCTTGGAAATGGATGGAGATTTATTTTTATTACTTATTTTTCTTTCAACCTAAACAAATGTGGCCTGAAGCTAAACACCTGACATGTAGTGTTTCAGCACAAAGCTTGGTAGAGCTGCCTGTAAAAGAAAGGACCCCTAACAAAGCTGCCTGGTGATCTCCAATTGAAAACCCTCCTGGCAGCCCAGCTTCTTTCATGCAGAGGAACCTCTGACTTTCTCCTTCCTCTTCTGTCCTTGATGACTCCCTCAGTATATCTGGAAATTAGGAAGCTACGTTCTCTATGCTCAGGCCCAGAAACCCCTGATCCAAAATGGTGGAAGAGGCCAGAATAACGTCTCAGCAGAGTAAGTCTCAGACTACACTGGTGGAACTGCCAGCAAACATTAACGTGTACTTTCTTCCTCGAGTACAGTAGCTGTCATAGCCCCTCATTTCAAAAGTCAGGAGAGATTTTCAATGCATTTTTGGGGTTACTGACTTTAAGCCCGGAGGATAAACTCCACTCACGGTTGTTCACAAGTAAGAAAATACTTGCCTGGAAAAAGAAAGCATTAAAAAATTGCAATTCTCTCACAACCACTTGAGCTCAAGAACCACAGCCTTAGCACTGCCAGTTTCCCATCTCATTAAGTGTCTTGCAATACTTGTTTTTGCAATTGTTTTCCATGCTGTCTACACAAAAAGCTATCTCGGAAGCCAGAAGAACTACATTCCTTAAACATGGACCCTTTCCAGACTCACACCAAACCTTTCTGTGCTTAAGGTCCTATACATACATGAACGCACAGATTGCTACAGGCCCAGCAGTTAATTCATTTTCAAGCTGCCCTAATTTTGAGGCTAAACACTTCCTAAACTTCTCCATCCCAGATATTTCCCTTACCTCTTTCAGGGAAGTCAAGGTGCTTCCTACTTTCGTCCATTCACAGTCACCTAGACTCTACTGCAACCTACCAAGCTGCTCTCCCATAAGCCATGTAAGAGTGCTACCATGCACGCAGAGTGCAATTCAAATTAACTGCTATATACACAGCATGTTTCTTTCCAAGAACTTCATAGTGAGTAGTTGCCTTTTTTCCAGTTTTCAACTCTCCTTTTAAGAAACGGACACCTCCTCCCCCTCTTCGCTCATCACCTCCACTCAAAAAGGCTGAAGTTCACTTGATCGCATGGTAGATGGCAAGGCCTTTGAATCAGTGGCTGCCAGGTGGTCTTGAACCAGTTTGGGTAAGGTTCAGACAAGATACAGAGTACAAACACTCTTCTACAAACTTTAAAATCCAAATGCAAATTCTCCGCCCATCACCTTTAATGTCAGGCAGTAACAATGCTAATAAAATAAGGCAGACTATGAAAGGCCATCAGCTACCTGTCTCGGGTCCGATGACTGCGACAACTCCTCAGGAGGAAGGGACAGCAGTCCAATCACCAGCAGTGGCTGCCTCCCTCAGCCTCTCCACCAGATCCTGCCCTACTGGCAGGCCCCTGTTCAGCTCACCGGAGTTCCTCTGTCTCCCAGACATAACAAACAAATATAAACAAATAACGGCTGAACGCCACTAACAGCAGTTTGAACTCAACAGCACCCATGTTCTCTATTCCTCCTCCAGTGATGCCACAGACATCCTGGGGCTCAACACCACCAACTCGGAGGTACAGTGAAAAATAAACCAGTGGTCACTTCCCGAGGTCAGAGTGCACCTACAAATGTAGCCTCACAATATGATATGCATTTATTTTCTTTGCATACATGACATCCTCTATGCCTAAGTCAAGAGAAACTCCATTTTGGAGAGCTTTTTAAGAACAAAAAAGCCCACTCCTTCCGATTTTTGTGCAAGAAGAAAATCCTTCAGTACACCCTTTGTGTGCTCAGGGCCATGAAAGCTGCCAGAAATAGTGTAAGGATGGGGAAAGAAGGAAGATTTCTGTGATGAACCCTACTTTTCAAAAGCTTTTAGAAATAATTGTATGATAGAACGAATGCAATGCACTACTTAAATCAATATGCAAACTCAGAGGGTAAACCACTTTAAAAATCATTATGGCTTTAGGTTTTCTATTTATTTACAGATTTGACAGCAAAGGACAAGTGGTGGAATAAAACTACTTTTCAACCTCAAGATATAATTAACACAGGAATCAGTACCTTTGCATCTTTCCTATACATTCGTATCATAGACTCACTGGTGCAAACACAAAGATGCATACCTGCAAGGTTCATAACCACACCTTTGTGCTAAAAAGATTACTGAGCAATCTAACAAAGGGGTGTTTACTTCTAGCGCATACAATTGTGTATCACTCAGCCCATTTGCAATCTCTAATACCGATACCAGTTAACACTGGAGACAAAGGAACCCATGTTTCTCCACCAATCAGATGTAGTAAACCCACAGAAGTCAAAGCAAAACCAGACAAAAGACAGGAGAATCAGGCCTTTAGGATGCTGTGAAACTGTCTCCTGAGTAGTTAATTTTGATGAGCTTGCTGAAGCACAGCCTTTAGCCAAGTGCTTTTTCATGCAAACTCATCCATAGCTCAGAGACGATTAATCACCACTTACTACTCACCTTCTGGCAACACCCACTTTAAGCTAGGCACTGTCCAGACACATCAAGAAAGACAGTCCCAGTCTGAAGGCTTTGTGGTAAATGGGAGCCATTTCTGAGACCCAAGCCTGATGGACAGACAACTACAGACACCCGTGGTACTCTGCACAGCTACAAGGATCTGCCAGAATAAAGCTGCTCACAGGATAACTTAAACACAAATGCAACTCTTTCAAAAAGGGATGAGGCGTGTATTAAGTACGCCTACTTTTCAGTGCCTTTTCTGCTGACTCCTACTGGTGTTATGGTACAAGTCTCGTGAAAGGATTTGCTGAAGAAATATGATGAGTCTTCATAGATTTAGTGATCAGAGCACCTCACTTGGTTACAGTACATAGGAAAGTAGTTATTCTGTTCTGCCGCAGCATTAGTTAACTTCTCAAACAAAGAAGCCTGATTGAGGCAGACAGTGAGGGGCTTATCAGCTTAGGAAATGGGAAGGATGGTCCAATTAACTGCCAAGCAGTCAGACATAATTCACTCTGATGAGACCAATGAGAGACAAGTCAGAGAAATGCATGTCCCGTCCATTTACATAACGCCCAAACATCCCCCCCCTGCAAAGTCTTCCCTTAGGGAAGCATTGCCTAACTAAGGAACAAGTCGCTAAGGGAAAATCCACCTCTATGAATCTACATCTAACCAGCATCCTCTTTGATTAAGCAACTGCCTCAGTGGTACAGGAGTCATTGCCAGTCGTTAAACTGCTGGACCCAGGTGCTAACAGCCATTCACCAAGCAGCCAGCCAGAAAGCTTTGCACAAGGTTATCCTTGCACACCTATCCACACCACTGCGGTGTCTTCTCACACACCAAGGGCAAGAAGTAGAAGGCACAAAAAGGCAAGAATACCCCACCCCAGCCCAGGCAGGAAGACTTCATCTCCTTCTTGAAGACACTTCTGCTAGCACAGAATCTGTGAAGTAATCTCTACTAAAGAACCAGAATGTTACTGAAGTCATTTCATGGTGTGAAATGAAAGAAAGAAGCTGAAGGCAAACCATATGTAACAGCTGATTAAGAAAGCTATGAATCCAGCCGCAGTGCTGCTCCTCACATCCTCTGACATGCTCAACACCCTGTTAGCATAGGATAAACAAAAAGAAGGCAGAGAAACAGGAAAGGAAGAAATTCTACAAAAGATGCCAGTTGAAAAGAGAAAGTTCCCAGTGAATCATAGCCCTAGCTTGGGACCTAAGAGGCAACTGGCATTAAAAGAGAAGAGAGAAATAAAAAGAAGGAAAAAAAAAGAAGTCCCTGAAACACTGATGCATAAATGTGAACTTATCTGTTGTTTATGGAAAGAGTGGAATCCTTATTCTGCAACAAAAATGTACATGTGGGACCTGGTCCATCCTTTGGTAAGGCACCTTGCTTTGTAGAATACCCTTCATTTTCCAAGTGCCAAACATGTCATGATCAGAAACACGTGCTTTATGCACTATGAGCAGGGTGTAAAAGACCCCAGTTGTGTGGAATATTTATGTTACATATGGCAACATCCTATTTGTCAGCCGGTTACCAGGAGCTAAAGAATCTGTGTGGTACTAGCAAAGTCGCCTTGCAGCAGGGTGTTATAGCGAGCACAAACCAGACTATATATGGTATGTTTACTGAAGGATTGGGCATAAACATGTTACAGAAGAAACGATGTCTTGCATTAAGACTCTAGGCTTCCTGCTGCAAGGCAAACCATCCTGCTTGGAAAGCAGCTTGTCACATACTCCTCATACGCTGCTCGCTGTGGGTGCCAGTGAAACCTCTAGAAAACAGGAACAGGTTATGCTGCAAGCAATGATTAACTATGTGGAGGATCAGCCCTCCAAGCTCCACCCGCCAGGATTCCCTGCTACTTTCCGGAGATGGGACTGCTCACAAAGCAGCCCAGCGGAGGGCACAAAAGCATGCACATGGGCACATGCCACACAGAGTGCTGCCTCTGCGACGGGATGATGGGCATGGACAAGTGCACCCTCTATTTCTTAAGACAGCTGGCAGCAGGCAAGCAAACGCTGCAACCATCCTCCTGCCCCCCTTCAAACCCAGTCAGCATAAGACTATTTCATAGTGGAGAGGAAGGGGGGGAAACCCTGAAAAGATAAAGGGAGAAGGGTGTACTGAAGATGCCTTAAAGCACAGAGAAGGTTCTTATCTGGGTTCAGCATCCCGCCTAACCTGTTTTGTGGTATGTTCCAGTTAACCCTCCTTTTGGTTGAGTTTGCTAGTTATCTTAAATTTTGGCAACCAGACCCAAGCTCCAGCCCTTCTCTGACTCCTTTCATGCTCCATCACACTCCAGCACAAACATAGGCACACAGAAAGCAGACGCTGGAAGACTCCATCACAGACTGAAACTGGATGCACAATTTCTGTACATCACTGGATCTTCCCTACCAACTCACCAAGACTACCAGCCCTCAAGTGCCAGACTTCCTGTCTCCGGCACTGCTCTTCTACATTACCAACTTCTGCAGCTCCTCGAAAAAAACCCCAAAACTACACAAAGTGGTAAAGGGGTGGGAAAACAAAGCAAAAAGCAAAAGCCCAAACCCGGAACCACACACCCAGAAGACTGCATGCCACTCTAACCTAACCAGAGTGCAATGTGGGAGCAGCAGCAGTGATCACTGCATCAGGATGTACCATCATCACCACAACAGATTTATGTCTTCATTGTGTACAGTATTCACAGGGTTAATGGACAGACCAAAGATCAGAAACGTATCTGCTAAGCAACAAGAGCATCAACTCATCGATGTGCCGGGTAGGTTTCGATAGGGGTTAAGCAGTTGGTAACCAGGTGGAAGAACTTGGTGGTGGTTCAGTAGCCATTTTAAGCAGCAGACATATGAATCATGAGAGTGTTGTTACAAAAGAACCAGAGGCAAAACTATGCTACAGAAATGAGGACCCCCTAAAAGCTCAGCAACACACACCTACCCGTCCCTCATGTATAAAACAAACTTAAGAGAAACCAACAAAGAAGAAAGACTATTACATGACCTCCAGAGCACATTAAATCCCTCAGAGCAATGAGTGTTAGGCATCAGGAACTTCCTGGTTTTCAGGCCATCATTTCGTATGTTTTCTGGGGAGTTTTCAGGCTGTGGGAAAGATTTCCAAGTACACTGAAAGTAAGCCTGCAACATCCCCTTCCACTCCCACAGCAAGTATGCAGTTCATAAAAGATTAAAGTGTAGGAAACACGTGCTTGAGAAAAATCATATCAACAGTTTAGCATTAGCACTTGATGCATTTTATCAAACTATTTTGCCATCCCTGTTTTAAGGCAGCGTGGGGAGGATTGGAGCAAGCAAGAGCACGAGACTCATGCGGTCTGTAACTTGAACACCATTTTACAGATGTATTTACTATACTGGCTTTTTTTTTGGGGGGGAGGGGGCTTTTCAGGCCAGCACAGCCTTTGTCTCACATGCTATATGCTAGCCAGCTCATAACAAATGAGCAATCATGGAGAAAGCAAATCTAGCTCCTTCTCTGACTCTGCTGGGATGCTAAGGCATGAAGATGTGCCTGAAAAAACTTCTGTCCAGTTCGGAATCCAATCAATCCCTTTGGTCATGTGAACACCTGAAGTCTGGTACAATTATTAACTGTGCTGCAGTCACATGAAAGAGAAAAAGCTTCCCCCTCCCACCCTCATCCCACGGGTAACATTATGTGGGCAGTGAATATATGAAGGAACAGGGTGAGCTAGGGGGAGAACCTCCAGAGAAAGGCTACAAAGCTGGACATTATTAGTCCTTTTTGGTATATAGATTATTACATTTCAGGCAAGCCTGCCTAATGCTCGGATTCGTTCAGGTACCCAAAACAGGATGAGGTGGAGAATCCTCCTCTTCCCCACTCAGTACCACCTTCTTTAAAGAGGGAAAATTAAGAGACACTTCCAGTTTTCCCCATTTCTTAAACACAAGGATTTTGGAGCACAGAAAATGGCTTTACTGAAGCATGAGTGGGCAATTTCTAAGCTGGTGGATTTGCTTGGGAAGTGCTCTTATTTGCTTGGGGGTACTCAAAAGGTATGAGAGGGGAGAGATGGGGAAAAGAGCGCACTGTGCTTCCAAGGAGAAACTCCTGGCACTGAGACAAATGAGACAGGCAGTGTGGACTAAGAGCCTAAGCTGTGATTCATTTGCTGGGACCAGAGCCTCATGCAACCTCCCTGTTCCACAGCCTGCACTCACGTAACTGACAATGTGGACGGCACTTTCCCAAAGCTGCTTTTCAGGGCCAAGGGGTAAATGACAGACAAACAACATGCAACAGTGCAGTACCCACTAACCCCAACTGCTCCTCAGCCCCCTCCTCATGCACCTCTCAATCTGCTGTAAGGTCTGAATTGTGTTAGTGAAGTATAACCCAAGCATCACAGATGTGTGTGTGCTGTAGAAACCTGTGCTGGGAAATACTGCACTGCATCTCAAATAGGATGGGAGCCATGCTCGATGGTCATGTAGCCCCTCCAGCTGCAGGTCTGACACATTCTAGATGTAGTTAAGAATGTAAAGCACAGCGCATCTTTAAGTGGTTACATCTCCAGCCCTGTGGCACTTAACAGGAAAAAGAGGGGGAAAAGATTTTGGGTTGATGACATACAATAAAATATAAAAACATATACTTTCAAAGCATTACATGTATTTTCAGTTAAGTTATAATTGAGTATGTCCCCAATGAAACTACTACATTTGTAGTGTTACACTATGCATCCATTTTATACGACACTTTAAAATGTGCTTTTGCCTCAGCCCACCTCCACAGGATAATGAAGAAATATCACTCGTCAGGAGCTCCCTAAGAAAAATAAACTTTAAAACAGCATGGTACGCTCAGTGAGTAATGTGTATGTCTGCAGAACTGCTGTTCTTTATGTATTCTGCATCTGAAAACTGCAAGTCTCACACACGCGCACACACAAAAGACAGACAGACTGCTGCTGTGGACAAAATGGTGCCATTTAACACAAAAATCTGGTTTATGCATAGCCTGGCTGTAGTGCATGCTGGTCCCAAGCAGAGTGGGATGCAGCCAGTTATATCGAACAGTTGTGCCCTCAGCAACAAATGGTGCATTCATAAAACTGGAAAAGCCTCTGTCTAGGGGCTCCCAGTTCTGCAAAGGAAACAATCGCTTGCTGACATTTTCTGAGGGAGGGTATGGCCAAAAGAGGTTGAGGGGGAGAAGTATGATCTACAGGAAAGTTATGTACAGAAGAAATACCAAAATATAAGGGAAATCCCCCAGATCTGCCACTCTGTTCCCTTTGCACTCTCCCTGCGTTAGCTAGTCTCTAACAAAAGACCAAGGCCACCTCAAAAAGACATGTGCTTAGAAAACACTCAGCCTGTCAAGAGTATGGAAGAAAAAGAAGGAGGAAGGAAAAAAGCTTTCTTACAGAATGCTGGCCCATGAAGAAGCAGCAGACATCATACAGGTTGCAGCACACAAAGCTGCATCTGACAGGCAGCTTCTCACAAGTTTCTTACCCTTGCCTTTATTAGCTATGCCACCTCCACACTGGTAACTCAAAGCCAACATCTGGTGCTAGCTAAATGTCAGCACAGACAATCCCTTTAATAAAAATTTAAAGAGTCTGGGTCTCAACAAGGAAGTCATTAGTGCTTTGAATCTAAGACCCTGCACAAGAGCTGCAAGACTGAAACAATCCAGGCTTTTCAGCTAGAGAGAGCAGAGACTGTGGTGTGCGCCAGGCCACCTCTCCAGACTCCATGGCCACCTCACATTGGGGATGCTTGGATCATGGCCACCAGCCCACATGTAGCCCATCTAGATGGTTCATCTGGTCAGCACGGTTGGGCCCAGACAGGTCTATGGATGCTGAAGGATGGGAGCGTGCCACAAGGTCTGCCCTCAGCCTAGAGAGCAATGGCTCCTGAAGCTGAAATGCCAGGCACTGCTGCCTGCTCCAAACACACCTGGCATCTGCATGGCTGAAGCCAAACCTGCTTGTCCCCAAGACACACGAGACACCCACAGAAGTTGACGCAAAAGTGCTCCTAAATGGCTGCCAAGCAGCATGGCTTATTAATGAATACCCATCACTTGCTCAGCAATTAAAACCCAAACAAAAAATCCCAAATCACACACTGTAACTGAAGTTCAGGGCCAGTGAAAATTTCTGTAAGAGAAGAAATGAACTGAGACCCACCTGCACACTGATAGGGAACAGGAACCAGGTCTCCCCAATCACTCCTTGCTGCCCCAAGGTTGTGACGGGGCATCCACCTTGTTTTCTCCTGACACAGAGGTCTCTCACATCTTGCCTTGCCAAACCTGACCACGACAGCTTGGAGCAATGAGACCATCCTCCCCAGCCTGGAGGAGCTCAGCTGATGAAGGAGGACAGAAATTTTGTGTAATGGTTGACAGAATGAGTCTCTTCACTATATTATCAAAAGACTGTGCGTTAAGAGATTGAGGAGTACTCTTGCAGTGAAGTCTACGCAAAGGTCTCTAAAAAAGGGATGCATGTAATTCTTCCTGCCCACAGTGCACCTAAAGGTCCTTTAGAAATCGTTTATGAAGCAATTTCAGAGGGGAGCAGGACTGTGGTTGCACAGACTGACAGTACAAGAGAGAGCGCCATTCCTGCACCTCAGCTCTCATAGAGCGCTGCTGGAGTCAAGGAATAGATGCTGCAAGCACACACAGCCAGCTACAGCAGGGAGAGCCAAGCAGAAGCTGTTGAGGCACTTGAAAATAAGTGGTAATGTTTTTGTTTACCAGCTGTGCACGTAAATGATTGCTTTTGCAATAAAGTTTGCACTATATTTGCATAAATAGTTTCAATGCAACTGTATGGAAAGCCTCTTCATTAGCACCGGTTATCAGTCAGAGACCTACAGCAAATACAAAACTGCAAATGCTTTTGCAGTGGCATCAAAGCAACCTAAAAAATTGTCTGAATTTATTCCTTGGTCAGTTTCCAGGCAAGGCAAAAGTTTACACATACACAGAAATGTTTTGTATGTGCTCCCATTAAACTTGCCCTTAGCACTAAGTGAATGTATTTTAGAATTCAAGTAACTGGCATGATTTTGTTTCCCTCCATAGACTTTACAAAGGCTTCTACTACAACACAGAGTCAACTTATTAGGAAAGACAGTTTTGTTTGTTTGTTTTTGCTTTAAATTTGGAGAAGGCAAAAACACCTGGGAAGCTGTGGGAGAACATCAGAGTTAAGAAGGAAATTACACCCTGGCCTCCTGAAAAGCTTTCAAATAAAGCACTTTGGGAAGTCTGTGAATAAGAGACAAAGACAGAAGTTCTCAATTTGAGCAGTGTCTTTCCCTTGAACACTGAGTCACAGAATACAAGTCTGTACATCACCTTGTGAAAGAAAAATAAAAACTAAATCCTGCCTGAAATGTGTCCCTTTTCACTGATGTTTACTTTTGTTTGTTTGTAGTGGTTTGGTAAAATCCCACAAATATTTAAGACCAAAACCACAGTCCATATTTTATATTTAGATGAACTACAGCACCTTCCAAGAAGCTGTGATTGCAAGGCTGCATCTGAATCTCCCTCTGTCACATCCAGGATCATTTAGCCACAGTAAGAGGAAGAGCACGGGCCACCACTGCAGCCCTAGTGGTGTTGCTGCCGGTATCGGCCCGGATCTAAATCAGCATAAAAGACAGTAGGAAAAGAAACCCAAAGGTTTCTAACCGAGTGTGCTGAACACCATGACCTCCTCACACCCCCGCCCCACAAATGCTTAACTGCTGAATGAGATTCCTCTCGTTTCCTGCACTGAATCATCTGTGTCACCACAAAGATGAGATTTGTAACTGTGCGCACACGTTTCTTATTTGAAGGGCATGCAGAAGAGGGTGTTTCTCAAACTACTGTCAGATCAGCCACAGACGGTTTGGATTTCTTCCGTGTTTGATGCATCATTTAAGTAAATCTGTGTTTTTTCCACTGAGGTACAACCTTTCAGTGATGCTGTTTTCTAGGAAACATGCAGGTGAACACTACTGCTTTTCTTTTGCAAAGTATCATCTGAATGGACCTAGGAGGGACATGATATGCAGATTTGCACAAGTAAAAATAACTTATAACTTGAACTCTGGCATCAGATGCTTCAACAGATTTAATTAGCGCAAGTCGTACACTCTTTTCAAAATGCTTTTTTTCCACACATCAACTTAAAAATCATTCCACTAATTTACCTGCAAATGACCTCATTTTCACTCCAAAGCCAATCAACTATTTTCTAATCACTACAGCAATTCATTTTGCAGAAAAAATTAGCAGCACTGCACCTCTCAAAAGCAATAAACATCCAGCTCACCCCAAGAAAAAGAAAGGTGAGGCAAACTGCTAAACCTCAGTTCCTTAACCAACCCCTCCTATCCAGGATGGCTTTGTACCATTGCTTCATGCAGGCAGGGAGGGGAGGACATCATGATCTCCTGCTGCCAGCTCTGGGCTGTGCACTGCTGAAATCAGTTGGAGCTTTGTGGATGCTGGGCAGGAGTAGGCGCATATAAAGACGGGACAAGCGACAGCAAAAATCATACTCTGCTCTTGATTGATCTGAGTCATGAGGAGTTCATGCTGTCAGTGAGGAAGAGCACGAGGAGGGCTGACGCGTTCTGGTTGTCTCACTAAAGCAGCAGAAAACCAAGATGCACATCCTCCTTGCAGCACCATGTGCTTTTACCTGGACAAAAGCTTAAGAACCTCAGTTTTCACATGAGTCTAGTTTTTCCACAAAGCTCTGTCAACCTTCTCCACCCCTCATTTTAATGAAGGAAAACCTACCATCCTTTTGACCTTGGACTTGTTCGTTTTCTCTGTCTCCCTCAGAACATGCTCTTTGCTAACCATTCAGCATGCTGCAAGCCCTGATAAAAGTGGTTAATGTTTACTGAAACCTGTGTATGAACTGTACTAAACCTGATGCAGGGGGAGGCAAAGTTCTGCTAGCAGCATCCATGACCAACTGAAAAGAAGTGTTGGTTGTTTTTCTTTTTAAACTCACGCCCCCCGCCCCAAAACAGCTGCATCAGTAGACGGGCAGGCAGCGCATTCCTCTGGCTGAAAAAATGCTTCTCTTCCATCCACCTAGACACATCAAAATAAGGCACTGTGCTGAGTACCACAGGCCTTCCAAGAACACACAAAAGCAATCAATGAACTGACTATTTGGGTTCTCTTTTTTTTTTTTTGGGGGGTGGGATGCATACTTTATCCCCAAGTAACTGTTTTCCAATACTATCTGAAAGCATACAAGTCTAGCAGAACTGCTGGGTGCTCCCTGTAGGAAGCCCATATGCCCTTGCTTGAGCAGTGTTCAAAACATCCTCTCAATTAAGTGAAAAAAGCTTACTATTACTACTGTAAACTCAAACTACAATAGCTGATCAGTATGATTGTGACCTTAAGCTCACCATAATTTCCACTCACCAGTGACACATCCTTAGAAATAATCACCTGTTTCAGTAGCTGTAACTGTGCACTATTTAGGAAGAATGCTCTGTAGCATAAACCAAATTCGTGCATTGCCCTTTCTTAGCTCACCGGCATTCTTTCCTGTCTGTATTCTAATACCCAGCCCAGAGAGCACTACCAAACAGCTCCTTCCTCCCTCCCACCTTCTTTGGTGACAGTGGGATGCGATCAGCTGCTTAAAGACAATTTTTTCCTTGGTACTAGAGGGCAGCAACAGCACCACAGTCACCTTGGAAACAACCATCACCCACTGTTTGCAGAACAAACAATGGTACCTTTTCAGCCAGTGCAAGGCAGGCAGGGCAAGGGGCAGCCAAGCAATTCTGGGACTTACAGGAGTGTTAACATATTGCATTCATTCAGTGCGTCAAAAAATAGTTCAGCACAAGAAGCAGGGCGCTCTCAAAGTGAGAGCCTTTGGCTGGAAACCACAGACAAGCGCACAGGGCGCAGAAGGTCAAACAAGTCTCCCAGGTCAGCAATAAGGTCTTTTCCTCTCATTTTTTCACTTGCCCTCCCGTTCCCCTCTCTCATGCACACAGAAGGATGAAAAACGCACCTATTTAAACTGATCTTATCCACGGAAAGTCAAGTGTTCAGCTTCCAAGTAGCACTCACTGAAGTTTTCTCCGTGTGCCAAAATATTTTAAAGAACTGTTTACCCGCACTTGTAGTGCTTTGTACCCAGCACATCAAGAGCCGTTTCCAGAAGCGCTCCTTGTGAAGTTTGTGAGAATTGTGGTTATTGAGCATTTCAGACCCTATGTCTAAGCACTTAAGCAGTCACATATCCCTCTCCTTTCAAAATAACTCCATTTTCACAGAGCAACAGGCAATCTGACTGCTTTAAAAAAGCCAGATGATGTACATCTGGCTTAACAATGGCTTCAGAGTGGCTTCCTATCTCCTGGAGACTTTTTCCTCTGCTCAGGGAACACCCACCACCAAACAGGCGTTTTTACATGCAACAAGCAGGGAAAAAAGCTACATGTTTAAGGATTCAGGCTTTATCAATTTTAACACCCTCCCACAAGGCGCTCGCTCTTGTAGCCAGGCACACTGTTTAAAGTAGAAGGGAGACTGAGGCATCACGCAGGCACTTCAGTGCTTTATAACCTTCCCACACCAGTTAGTAGACACCTATGTTGCTGAGAACAAGCTGAGAGAAGTCCAGCTGCCCAGCTCGTCTGTAAGGCCACCCGGCAGAGGTTTGAGAGGCCCCACAAAATCATCCTACCCCTCCATTCGCGCATAAAAGAGCATACAGGTGTGCTGTGAAGAGTGCCAGGCACAACACACCCAGCTGAGAACTGTGCTGAGGTGATGAGAGCTGCACAAAGGTACAACAAAGCAACTCCTGGGCAAGACTGGTAGATTTCCACATCGCAATATAAACATTTTTCTACAACCTTCTCTCCTCTTTCATACTGCACTCAGCTTTCGGGGTGGGGGGGGAAGAAGGCAAACATCTTAATTAGACCATTAGAAACACTGACTGGTACTGTCCTGCTAGCTAAAGCCTCCAGCAAGCTTGTCCATGTGGGCCAGACAGGCTCACTCATGATTCCAACCATGGTAGCTCAGTTGAGTCAGATTAATATTACTAAAAACCTATCCTGATGTTCATTAAGATGCAGGCTAATACACTAACTGCTCCCAACACCCACAGACATGGCTTCGGACACAGCAGGCTGTACCTTAAGGAGCATCAGGAGAGCTTTAACTTTTTTTTTTTTCCTTAATTGTGTTCAGCTAACTCAGTTGACCTCAAACAATTGAGACACACACCCTTTTTGCCTGTCAGGACAGGGTCCTTCTCTGTCTTGCACTGCTGGGACAGGAGAAGTGAAATAGGTATGGAGGTGATTCACATGCAACCCATCCTTCACCTACTCCTAGTAGAGGGTGGAGGGGAGGAAAGCACACGGGTGAAAAGCCGCAGCTGTTCCAAGGCTGTTCCAACTTTACAGTACACGATTTATGGAAAACAAAACAAGAAGAACAGAAAATAGGATCTGAACATTACCGACCTGAAAGGATCATTATAAATACCTTCTGCTCTGTGTAAGGGCTACCCTGTGCTCCATCTGCCTTCAAGGCCAAGAAAGGAAACACTGAACTTGAACAGCAGCCAGAACGCACTGTCTACTTTCTAACAGCGCCGGGCCGCGCTGAGACGGGGAAGTCTCTACCTGCGGCAGCAGCGCACTGGCCAACGGCGGCTGCTGCTGCCTCTGCACCACAGGAGCTCCCGCCAGAGCCGGGCAGAGGGATGAACACGCAGCAGCTCTGGCCCACAGGACTGCCCCTCTCCCCCCACATCTGAAGCAGCACCAAGCTCGGACAGGAGCCCCAGCAACAGGCTCCGGCTGTTTTGGCAGCGGCACGTGCTCGGGAGGCCCTGACTCAGTGGGCGAGGACGGCACGGGTACCAGTCAGACGGGAACGCTCTCCTGCGCAGGCCAGGCTCCCGGCCGGCTGGGGCTGCTATGAGGCGCCTTCGCTCGGGCATCACCGCGAATACCGCCGGGGGTCATGCTGCAGCACCGGCGGCCAAGGCCTCCCTGGGGCAGGGAAGCAGGAGGAGCAGCAGTTGCTGCGGCGGGGCCAGCCCTTCCCCTCCCTTCCCCCTGCGCAGCCACCCCCACCCTCCAGGAGCTCTATCGCAAATCCCCAGGCCGCGCCGACTGCCAAGCTGACATAACTGTTTAGTCAGCAACCAGGGAGAGGAGCAGCCGTCCGCCCTCCATCCTTCCACAGCTCCTTTCTTACCCTGGTACCTTCCCTGCTCTCAGCGGCCGGCAAGGAAACAATCTCTGCTCCCCAACCCCTACCGGCCTCAACGAAGCATTCAGCTCTCCACAAAGTTTGTCGAGCTCTGCCCTTCAGCTGAGGGATCAGGGTGGTTGCTTGTTACCCCCCCTCCCCTTCCACCACCCTGCCCCATCCCCCAGGCGAGAGGAGATCCAGAAGCTCTGCTTCTGCTAGAGCAACTTCCTCCATTTGCTGTGAGAACATCACTCCGGCCGGCCCCGGCCCCGCGCCGCCCCGCAGAGGAAGTGCAACATAATAGGCAGGCCCCAGGTGCCAAGGTTAGCTTGTCCTTTTCCTCTCCCCGGGATGATTTCCACTCCTCTCAATACCAGCCTCGCGAAGACCAAGGGCTCAGAAGCGGCGCAGAAGTTAGGAACAACAACAGAAGAGCCGAAACCTGCTGAAGCACCACACTGCCTTTACACACTTCAACTTACACATGTTTTGGGGAGGTTTAACCTCTTCTGTGGAGAAAAAAGTCAGATTTCATCCATGCACACAAACCCTGATTGACTCTCTTTTCAAGTCAGAGAAGCTTAGCCCTCACCAGCAAGGCAGTACTACTGATGTACGTAACTGCCCATGCTGGCTTCCTCCACCCTCCTCAGTAGAGATGCAACATCTACAGCAGTATAAGTGTCTCAGCTGAAAGGAAAACTGTATCCCAGACCAGGCTGGAATAACAAAAAGCCTAGGCAAAAGGCAAGGATTTAGTCAGTGAGGGAGATGGAGGTCATCACCCAAATCCCATTTCCCAGAGCATTAAGGATGCAGTTTCCACCCTCTATTCTGACAACACCTCTGTAACTGAATGCACGATGTACTTTCAAAAATACAGGTTTTAAAGGAAAGCCACACAATGTGTTTGTTACACCTTTCCTTTAAGTTTGCTTGCATGGTACAAAAGCGTGCATGTACTTACTGCAAAAATGCAAATACTCATAAGTGTATGTAAAGTTGTTGCAGGGCAGCTGCTGCACTGGCATATTTCGCAAAATCCCCTGCCTTTCTAGGTGTAATAAGTACCATAAAAGGTGTAACTATATCATAGGTGTTATGATGCTATCCACAGTTTATGCAAAAACAACATGTCCTGTGCTGACATCCCTGAAACAAGACATTTATTTGGTTTGCACAAAAGTCTATTTTGGGGTGAAAAACTGAAATCTCCCCTTTCCTCCACTCCCTCCCTCCCCAAAACTACAGGCATGCTTTTTCGTATTTCCTCACAGCTGGGTATCTGTGCAACTGACTCTAATTCAACTGCAGAATAACCAGGAAAATTGAAGAATCAGCGACCTGTTGCAGTTTATCATATTGTGAATATACAGAGCTACTGAAAGAAAAAGAAAAAAAGCACCTTACAAACAGTCTCCGAATAACTAAACAATGGTGAGGACAGAAATTCCCTAGAGAAGAAGAATGTTTTAAGTTCAGAACTCCTTAATTTGCTCTTCCACACTTCAGTGCTAAAACCTCACATTCTACACAGGCTGTCTGCTGCCAAGAGATAGACAGCTGCAACACGTAGACACAAAAAGGAGGTGTCTTTTGGCTGGAGTTTTAGATTTCTGCATGCTGCCCCGTTTTACGTGCTACTCCCCCAAAGAGTTATAAAAAACAACTTCAGAAATCTGAAAACAAATGGACTGTTGTAACAGATGATAACTACTGACAGAGACTGTAGTTAAGTGTGCAGATGCCATAAAGCCCCTTCACAGACCATGCTCCT
Organism: Psittacus erithacus; assembly: GCA_009867235.2. NCBI lineage: Eukaryota > Metazoa > Chordata > Aves > Psittaciformes > Psittacidae > Psittacus > Psittacus erithacus. The sequence goes on along the minus strand of WYDI02037911.1, from coordinate 18,753 downwards.
TTGCAACAAGACATTTTTCTTGGAAATCTGCTGTTGTAGTTATTGTACCTACTTGGCCGTTAGCATATGTTTAGTTCCATATCTTACAACAGAGGTCTGGGCATTCCAGTAAAACCTGCATCAGTCTTCATTATTATTGTCTTTAAGCTGGTGTCCCTGCACAGTGATTGACACTCTGCTCCTGGCTACTTAAACCGACTTCTACAAAAGACACTGCACCTACACTGGCAAAGTCGCACCAGATCTGTACCTGTTCAGCCAGAACAGAACCTGGACCACAGTCTTACATGATGAAACATGACTGCCTTACACAATATCAAGCGTAATTAAGGAAGATACTCTCATAAGATGGGAATTAATTTAGGAGCAGAAAGAACAGCTAAAGGAAGCCTGATGTACAGAAGCAACAGAATTTTTGCAGGGCTAATGCAATAAAGAGATTTGCGTCAAGAGAGCAGACAAGAATGTGAGGTAAAGTGGGAAGATGAGACCATTTTCAGAGCTGAAACTCTCAAGCCTCTTGACACAGAGAGTAGTTTTGTGCTGAGGGTCAACACCTCTCCAGAAGCTCTTTACCTTCCTTCAGCTGCTTATTCTCATGCCAGAGAAAGCCTATTTTGGTTCCCCTTTAGTGACCAAAACAAAAGTTGGTGAGGTATGAGTGTTGAAAGACACAAACAATGAAAAGAAGCCTGGCTACCCTGATCATTTTAGAGCTAAAGGCTTACAGAGAAACCCCACAAACCCTTGTACCAGCATCTCTGAAGAGCAGTGAGTTACACTACAACAGGAATGAACTACTAGAGGTGAGGGGGTAAACAAATTATTGCAAACAAAGACAACCCCCTCTCCTCAAGCTGGTTTTACCGCTTCTGCATCCTGCGATGTCAAACACGCATTCAGGTTGCCCAGGAGAGAATTATGAAGTCACTCATTCAACATCAGGACAATTTTTTTCAGTTAACCAGGCAAAGACACACCAGAAAGTGGAAAGCTGGGAGGAAACCCCTAAAAATCAGAAGTCTTTTAAGAAAAAGGCAGGTTCAAAGATCTCACGTAGATCTCCACTGAGATTTCTCCTTTTGTATTGTTTGTAGTCACATACCTGGAAGAATACTTGTCTTGAAGTGGTGGTGGGAGAAAGCCTTAAATACAAGCGGTGTTAAATACAGCCTTTGAAGGCAAACACCACCATGGACCTGAAAGACAGGGGCAAGTGGGAAAATCAAAAGGGGGAGGGATACAGGGGGAAGCGACTCTATTAACATAAGCCTGCCACTCTTACAGTTACTAGCATCATGGTACAGACACCCAATAACTGAAAGCAGCTATGGAATGGAGGCACACTCAGCCTTCAACAAAGCTAGAAGCCAGAATGCATCTAAGAATATACAAATTAAAAATGAAGCATCTTCAAAAGAAAAGAAAAAAATGGTTGTGCTGGTTTTTCAACATCACAGCTCCAAGCCAGCAAAGATTCTAAGCCCAACACCACAGCAGATGCAGTTCCTATATACAAGGACAGAACACACATTGCTTATGACCTCCCCGACCCACGGAGCAGAGATTGGATTAGGCTGTGTGCAGGAATTAATCAACCCAGCAACACTGCTGCATGGATTCCAAGATCCATCCCAGCAAGCAGTGCCTCCTGTTTCATCCAAGGTTGATTCAAGGTCCCCCTGCAAGGACTGGCCAAGAAAGGCATTCACTACAAAGACATGGTGGTTTTGATGTTTTGAGCACCCATCTTTTTAATGATGGTTGCAAGGATTTTTAAAATCTCTTCTACCTGCACTGGTGTCAGAAGTCCTATTCTCTTCTGCTATGTCTTCTCCACCGCCTCCCTGTGCCAGCACAGCAAAATCAGCTGCATAGCAAGTCAGATTCAGAGAACTGATCCAGCCAAAACAGAACTTTCAGTCCTTATCAGCTTCTTGGCCTGGCACTTTTGAGCATAACTTTAAGATACTTAAGATCTTTAATATTTAGGATATATACCCTAAGAAAAAAAGGCAGTTTAAAAAATATTCTAATTAAAGCAATATAAACATGCCCTCCATATGCAATGACTTTATTTTAGCTTTTAAGTTTTCCTGATCTCCACCCAGGAGCAGAGAGATACCTGCAAAGCCTATGCCATGCCAGGACTCCATTCCTTGGTCCTCACACGGCCTTTAGGATGCTAAATTTAAATTCAGAATTCTAAATGTGTAAAGCAGCAGCAGAGCAATACAAGACAAGCTCTGGATTCAACAATCACAACCACAATCACAGTTTGATACTTTAAAAGGACAGCCCCTGCCTCCTTTCTCCAAACATACATGCTTGCTACTTCCACGCACTATATAATTCACGGAGCCCACAGCGCCCAGCACTACGTGCTGAACAGCTTATTAGAATAGTTTTATACGCAGTGACACTGAAAGATTCTAATTGTAAATCAGTACTACATGATGAACAGGGCTGGTTTCTCCTAAAACTACAGTATTTCACCAATCGCCTGAGGCTTAATAAAGGAATAATTAACCTAGATAAAGCTGAGTTCTCATTGTGAAAAGGGGTTTCAGTTTTACCAAAAGGTTTGAAATTGCTAGCACCACCCTTGCAACTACGTTCCCAGTTCTGGCAAGTTGGACTAAGTTTTTCACCAGCTAAACACAAATCAAGTTGCATGCATCATTTGATAGGCAGGTTAAGGTAGAGCTTTAAAAGTCAAGGTTCCTTTTTAGGCTATGTCAGTACTGAAGAATGCACAGCACTTTACACAGAGGAAGAAAGGGGGTTACCATGACCTGATCTAAACCTCTCCTTTCTCACTCTCTACTTCAGAAGCGGCTGCATTTCAGTAGCAGCGCAGGCATCAATTTGTAAAGCACCCTTTAACTAAATAAATACAAGCTGTATGGTTAATTTCTGCAAGCAAAAAACTTCCTTTGTTTGCAAAAATTAAACTCTCCAAGTCCACCAACATGGAGCAATCCTACAGGTGGAGAAGTGGGACTACCAGCAAAGAAAAAAAGGGATGGGAACATAGTATAGTTACATCAATAAACATTTACATCAGAAAGCTCTAAACAATTCCTTTGATACCTGCTGAGACGGAACAGATGGGTGAATTGAAATCAGTATCCCAAATAAGCAGACTAGCACCGAAAAGCAGGCAAACTTTTTTGTGGTAGTGTCCCTTGGTTTGAGTGGAGCTCTCTTGCCTCTGGATAAGTTGCATTCACTAAGGTTTCAGAGACACAGGGCATGCTTCAGGCTGCCATCTGTAGGCGGGGAAATACTAAGTGGAGGGATACATGGATACTGCTCTTATAAACCAGTAGAGTATCTGGGAAGAAAAGCAGTGAGCAAAACACCATTTAAAACACTCAGTTCTCAAGCGATCAGGATGGAAATAACTGAGCTGGACCTGCCAACACCCTCACTAAACAGCATCTTCTGCCTGTAACCTGCCAACATTGAGAAAGTTTCCCAAAAAAGCTGCTGAAGAGGAGAATTCTGGCAGCACCTGGAAATCTTTAAGCCTGTCCAAGTATACGTCTTAGAGCAATAAATATGCAGGCAAATAAAGCACTTTTGGCATGTGCCTGTGATAGATGTTAACAAGGCAACTGAAGCTTTAACAAGTGTCAGTGGACAACGTAATCAAAAGCACGGAATGACTTCTGTACAATAACTGATACTCAGATCAGGAGTCCAACCTGGAAGGAAGGAAGGCCACAGCGGTGATACAGCAGAGTCCCACAAAGTCCTGAGAGGTGTGGGGAAAGGGCTGCTCATTCCAGGGCAGGGCAGTCCTGAGGAAATGTCACCAGAGCCACAGCTTCAGCGTGATTCAGGCCAGGGTGATTTCAGAGGTTAGTTACCATACGACGGCTGCTCTCCCTGTCTGACGGCCAGTGGTTACCACGCTTGCAGCAGAGACACGTCCAGCTCCAGAGCTGCCCATAATTGAAGTTTTAACTACCACGCAATTCAGCTTAAGCACAGCGAGCTCTGAAGTGCACCACTTGGGAGGGGAGAGTCACAACCACCCTTCTGCCATCTCTGCAACACAAACCAAGCCCTTCACGCTGGGTCAGAGCAGCAGGATGAGAAACCTCCAGAGAAAACGAAGTCCTTTCTGCCTCAGACATTTGCCTGAGGCCCTCACCTAGGCATCAAGTACAAGCACACTTACTTCCAGGCCTTTGCGCACGGACTGTGGTTAGAGGCTTGTCTGCAGACCACCTCCAGCAGAAAAGCCCAGCACAGAGCCAGTCCTCTTGTTGGTACTGCCAGAGGCCATATTAACTTGTCGTCTTCAACATGCATCCAGCAGAGTTCAGGTCATGGATTTGTTGGAAGTTCATCACTTATTCAGGCTTTTGTGTGAGAGGTCATTGCTGTCAAACTGTCTGCTTTCACAAGCACAAAAGCTCATGTTAAAATGTAAATACTTACAGGTGTTCCACCAGGCACTCAAGATGAAAGTCAAAGCAAATATATTAGCCCTAGCCATATTTTACAATGCTGGTAGTACTTGAATGTCATCTGTTTGTGAACCAAGGTTTTTATGTGGGTTCATCTGCCTAGACAGGAAGCATGATCTAATGGCAAGGACACAGGACTGGATTTAGAGCATTTGGGTTCTTTTTCTGCCTCTGTTACTGTGTCCCTCTGCGACCTTCAGTAAATAAATTCTTCATGCCACTGTCCCAGTTGAAAAGAACTGTGAATAGATGCTTACAACCCATACAACTGCTGAGATCCTGTGTCATTTTTTGCTAATTACTACAAGAATTCTGGAATGACATACAAAATGTTAATCTGACTGAGAGGCAACCTGAGTTAACAAAAAGCAGAGCCTTATAAAGGAGCACAACACCCTCCTCCCCAAAGGCCTGTGTTACGCTGTTTGTTTTTCAAGACGGAATCTCTGCAACTTATTATTACACTGGCCTTGATGGAGACAGCATTCTGCAAATTCAGCTTTGCAACCAGCCTGGATAGGCTGGCTTACCCCTGTCGCCTCCATCTGTGCACTGCATACCGCTTGCAAGCAATTCGAGCACAACTTCTGTGTTGGGGTAACACCACAAGACTAGCAGCAGGATGATGCTGGCACAGGCCTATTGGGAAAATCAATTCCCCAGCTGTGGGAAGCAGCAAAGCCAGTGGAGGCTGCAATCACCACGTCACCCTGGAATCCAGTTCCATGTCCAGTTCAACCTTGTTCTGTGACTGAGCTGCACAGTTCTGGAAAAGCTGGTATCCTTCTCCTTCAGCACTTCCAGCTACATGTCCTCTTGCGACTTCTAGAAACTACTGTATTAGCTATTAAATGGGAAGAAGTCATCACAGGCCTGAGAGGAAGTCGCACCCATTCAGTTCAGTATCTACCACAGAGGTAACCTGGCACCATGCATCCCACATCATGGAGGTCAGACCGACAGCCCCACCACCCTTAACCACACAGAGGCTCTCTCTGTGAGGGACCCCTGGTACCAACACAGGAGGAAAGACAGTTCCAGTAAACCTCATGGGTAACGGGAAGTGCCACCTCTCTGGAACAACACAGAGGAGTGGAAAGGAACTGTGAACAATTGTGTTCTTCTGATGAGCATTCCCTTCCACTGCTCAAGCAAGCGCAGGAGGCCAAGTGAGCACACATGACATGCTCCCTGCAGGATGCCACATCCTGCCGTATTTCATACGGCATCCCGAGGCAAGCCAGATACTTTTTGAACGCAGTATGGTGTTTGACAGTGTGATCTGTCACAGTGTGACAGGTTCTCAGAGACAATACAGGGGAGAGAGAGAAGGGAACGGCACTGACAGATTTATCCAACAGCGCCGAACTGTTCCTACCCACATGTCTCTGAAAAGGAATAAAAACAAGCAAACAGACATACCACGCGCACACACAGATTTTACAACACGTATTCCTTCTGCTCCTTGCTTTCGGTAACTTGTGCTGCTTTTACGAATCTCTCGTAACTCCAACTCACCCAAACCTTTCCCATTCCTACAGAAAGCAGAGGTGTTTTGAAGAGGGGAGGCCAAAAGCAGCGTGGAGGTTGCTTTATGCGCTGCTTATCCCGCTACCTTGCTTGCAGTCCCGCTCCCCTGGCCCCCCGCACGCGGCACGGCGTCCCGAGGAGGAGCTCGGGTTGTGCTGACATCAGTGAGGCTCCGGGGGCCATCCCGGCAGCTGCTCCTGCTCCTGTTGGTGGCCCCGAGCCAAGCTGCTCTGCCGTTTTGGTGATGTTCCCTCCTGCCGGCTACCCCTGCTTCCTCCCACACGTCTGCAGGGTGCAGCGAGGTGGCCGGGGCAGCCCTTCCCAGGAAACCTAGGCAAAGGGAAAGGGAAAAGAAGGCGGCTTTTCATGTGCAGCCCCTGGTCAGAAACGCTCAAGTGATTTCTGACAGGCTGCTGCAGGCTGAAGGAGCTGCATGTAGTTTGGCCTCCCGGACAGCCAAGGCCCGAGTCGCCCTTAGGACTTTGTCACTTAGAGGAGAAAAACACATGGCTCTGTCCTCCCTCTCACCAAGCCCTGCAGCAGGCCCTGCTCCATACAGCTGTCGCCCTGTTTTAAAGCAGACCCATCCTTGGGGGCAGCTGCTCTCCAGCCAAATGATAACAGCAGAGCAGCAGAAAGCTCACCCGAAAGCGCAAGGTGGGTGCAAGACATCTTCCAGGCGCAGCAAAGGGGCCACCACAGTACTTTTTCCTCCCTCAGCTGCTCCCCACAAGGGCATGAAGCAATGCGAGGGCAGGCAAGGCGTGCCAGGGCACCTTTGGGCCCAGCCAGCCCCATGGAGGCTGGTTTTAGGCAGCTGGGTATCTGCAGCCAGTAATCCCAGCGGCAGGGAGCGTCCCTGTGCTGAGCCACAGCCAGATCCGGGGAGTGAAAGGTGACAGCCAAGCCAACTTCACGTACGCCCTCGGAGCCTGCAGCTCAGACCCCATGTCAAGATTAGGAAAGTATGCACACACAGAGAGCACATGAGCTGCTGGAGTACTTTTGTTTAACTCTTGCAGACACTGTATATTGAAGGAGTTTGGCTTCACAGCCACGTTTCTTGCCATCTCTCTTCAAAGCCAGCTCTTCTCAGGCAGCCAGACCTGTGACACTTCCCTGGGCTGAACAATACCTGCTCAAGTAGGTCAGAAACTGAAGTCAGTGAGACGAGTTTGGAGCTGCAGCTCACACGGGTTAAAGATTCTGGCTTGTGTCAGGAATACTTTTTCTGGAAGTTAAACGCAGGCCCCAGTCCCAAAACGCTTCCTCCAACTTCACCCATGCCAGTATTTTGACTTAAATGGAACAACCTACTTAAGCAGAATTATATCTGTATTTAAAGTGTCTGCAGAATCAGTGCTTGGCTTCAACTAGACTTGCCTCTGACATACACACACACAGATGCAAATTGAAAAAAATGCCCTCAGAGCTACCAGGCTAAGCTATGTTAAGACAGAAAGAAAAGGATAAAGACGACAACCCCCACCACAGCACATGTAAAATTTACATCTGCGTATGTTGAAGAATGATTCACCAGGGCAGGAGAAATAGGGATGCCTGAAGGCTATGGCTGGAAGTGAGAGAATGGTCCCTAATACTCAGTTTATCTACGCAAAGAGTCTCAAACCCCGCTTCGGCCAAGAAACAAACTCAACTCCTTCCTTCTCCATACCAAGTACAAAAGCAGATACAAACATGAGTTTCCCTGGAACAAACCAGTCAAATTCATTCAAATCTTCCCGAAGCGCAACAGGGCAGAACCCATTCCTGTTCCCAGAGCTTATTACAGTAACATGACTAAACATGCTCAGCAGTCCAATGTGATAGGATGCATCCATTTGCTGATGCCAGAGAAAGATGCATGTCTCTGCTACATGGCACTGCTCTCTCAGGCTGCTTTTCAAAAGATGTTTTGAAAAGCAACCTGCTGCGTACATTCTTAACAAGTCATAGTATCACCGGCTGTACAAGTGTTTGACCTCTACTTGCTATGCACTGTGGACAAAAATCTGACATCAGCTTATTCCAACCTTAGTAACACCAAACTGCTCCTACAAAGCTGTCTGGAACAAACCAAGACAACGCACTGATAAACTCCCAGACAGACCCCCGGAGTGATGAAAATGCAACTAGTTTAGCACATGAGCCCACATGTTTTAAATTTGGGTTGGTTTAATCCAAGTAAGTAACCTGATTAGAATGGGAGTCTTCTCTGGAGGTCTAATTTCTAGATGTTTCCATTACTCCATATGCTTTCATGTTGTATAAACATAACAAACAGTACATACATCACTGTTGGGATGATTTAAGAATTCGGCTTAAAGCTACAACACAAGTCACTCAAGGCAAGAGAATTAGATTATTTTGTGAGTGGTGAGAACCACCAATTGTATTTCATTTCAGTCTTGGCAAGCTGACGTACTGAGGGGTGACATCTTTCTATTCCCAGTTTCTTCTTCTAATTTCTCAATTTCAGAACCTTTACATATGTCACATTTACATACAGACCTAAAGCAAAAGGAGCAAAAGGGAGAGAAAAGGATGTAGTTCGACAGTGATGCTTTAAAACATGTATCAATGCTAGGAGTGTATTTGCTTCTAAACTAAACAACCACACACAGACCTCAGAACACATGTATATAGTTGCACCTATACTGCAAACTAGGAATTTTTGAGAGCCTCCCGAATTTTGCCTGACAACCAAAGCTCTCCATTTGCAAGCAGACACCTCAGCAGCAGTACAGGTTCCCAGCATGCCTCAACCTTGATATCTGGAAAGACTCCTCCATTGGGTAAGAAGATAGTTATAATTAAACATTTATGGTGAGGTAGTGCCGAGCAGGTCAGTCCCACAATGTGTTAGGTGGCTTTTCAAAACTTGGTAATTGAATGCTGATCCCTGCCTCGAAGACTTTACAGTGTGGGAAATCAAAGCATAACATTTGGCATCTGTATGCTGGGAATTAAACAAAGACCACCACCAGCTCATTTCTGGGGTCTTTGGACCAGGCAGCTCATACAAACAGCCATTACCAGAAATGGTGGAAATTTTTAAATCAGCAGCCTGGACTCTCCTAACCCACATCTGCGCAGTCCGTCTGAATTACTCACCGGGACAGTTAACTACAGTGCACAGTTTGCACATGCTGCTGGCATCTTCTTGTCCATGGTACATTATTTTTGGCCACACTACTTTTCAGCAATCGTTTTGAAAAGACAGTGAGCACACAAACTGAAACGTTTACTGCAAGTCAAGACCATTCAGGCAGTGGAGGCACAAGAGAGGCTGCCAGCGCACAAGGTCAAAAGTCAGGCAACAGCAGATCCTTCAGCACAGGGTCACTCAATACTCCAGGACCACCCCAGGCAGTCATCAGTACATCTACTATGTAATAGTAGCACACATTGGCTATCAGGCAGTCCACATGTGAGACTGTGGCATTGCAGATCTACTAACCCACATCTTTTTCTATGGAGATTAAGAGTTATGCAATGGTGTAAATAAAAACTCTAGCCCCAAACATGCAGGGGCCATCTCTGTCCCAGATCCATCCTCAGGGAGAATTCTCTACATTCTCCTTTTCCTACAGGGAAGGACAGGCCTGGGAAGGACTAGTCCTCCTCCTCCCACTCAACAGAGCAAATACACCCAAGGAAGTTAAAGCGCAGCTTCTAAGATTTAGAAAAGCAATGCAGCAATGGCCACACTATTCCAGCAATGCCCAAAACCGGGATGGAAGGGAATTTAGTCACATAGGCTATTACACTGCAAATTCAGTTTGCTGTTTATCAAACAAGCTCCTAGAACAGATGCGCTGACTTTGTAACTACACCTGTAGGAATGTCAAGCACCAGGAAAGGACAAAGACAGTATTAGTGCTTCAGTTTTTTTAAAGTTTCCTGGCATCTTTCATGCTATGAATGCTCAAGAGCTTTCAGCTGCATATACCCCACACGTAATCTTAGTCCAGTAAAGCCTGGAAGAATTTTGCTGTCAATTTAAATTAAGCCATGTTTTCCACATCTACATACTACTTGCACATCTATTGATTTATTAAATACATAACAGCAACGACGATGGGCCACCATCTGTGTTCAGCTTGGCCCACTTTTCTGTGAACACCTTGTTTGCTGATTTTTGAGCATTTACAATGAATACCTTACCATTTATTTCTAGCTTTTCTTTCTCGACGAAAAGGGAGCCACGGAAAATCCTTAGTCACTAGATTTAAAGAACTTGTAAGTTCCAAAAGCTTTGCAAGTCAAGACTGGGAGCTGCTTGAACTGCAGTTAGTGCAGCTGCATGGTTTACAGAGTCCACCAGTTCCTTCCTGCAAAGTTTACAATCTGCATGGCTTCTTCCCAAGGTAACCAGCATCCACTGATCATTTCACTTACCCCTAGAAATTCACCCTCTGGTGAGGGCGAACGTGATGGCCACTTCACATTCAGCTGAAAGATGCTGCCATTTCCCAAAAAGGAGGAATAAAGGCAGAGGACGGAGAAGACTTCTCCCACAAAGTACAGGTAGCACCAATATGATATTAAATTCTTTGCTATTTGAAAAAAAAGCACGGTTTCCAACAATGAACCAAGTTTACACAAAGGAAATAGGGGCACTGCAATATAGCTCTCTTTACCTTTAGCAACATGGACACTTAGGCTACTGCCAGTTCAAAGACTGCCAGGAAACGTTACCAAGCAAAAAAGCCACCGATATGCTGTAAAAGCTGGAAGTTGCTCCAAGACTTGTTCCAGAAGTTGCCAAGGACCACAGCTTTGAACCTTACTTGGAAATGTAGTAAGATGTACTATGCAACACCTGGCTGGGCCATCGGATCAGGAGGAAGAACAAATGGTACCTGCAGCCGTTAGAAAAGCAAACCAAAAGAAATACACCCTCCAAATCAACTAAACACAAGGCATAAGTTACATCTCTATAGAGAAGCACTTGCCATTGTACTCATACTTCTTCCTCTGGAAAATACAGCCAAACCTCACAAATGGAAGCCCTTAGTAACCCAGCTACATCTCTTCCACCACCAGCCTCTATGGCACGTGCTTCCACTTCCTGGACCTTCAGCATCTCACTTAAAAAGCAAGCCTCCTCCTACAGCCCTCCTTCCTTCTAACCAAAAGCATTAGGATGTATAGACAGCAAAATATGTGAGTTGTGCTGCAAGTTACTTGGGTAAACACCAATTCAGGATACCTTAATGCTTTCTGGGGAGGAGGAGGAGGCGAAGCAGGCAAGCACATGCACAAGACACCACAGCTGCCTGTTGTCCTCAACACACAGGCAACTGCACCAGCATCAGAAAAAAATACACACACCCCAAATCAAGCACAGCACACACATATTCATGTCCTGGCTGCTCCTCATGTTCTCAAAACACTGAGAACAATGTACATAATGAACTTAATTTAACGAAGGGAATGCACTTTGTGTAAAAAAAAGAGGAACTTGAACTAGGCTCTTCCCCCTACCCAAAGCTGTGAATGGTCCAAATTAAAAGGGATGTTGCTCCCTAAAGGAAATACAGGGAAGTACTGCTGCTTATTCGTGCAAAATCCAAAGCAGTTCTCCCTTGACCAAGCTGTAACGTTATCAGCGTGAAGGAGTTCAGCCTGAACACAGGAATGGAATTTACTGCTGTGATGCAAGTGCTCTAAGCAAAGCACTCCCAGGTACCGATACACCTGAACACTGACATCACCTGCTGTACGAAACAGGACTAACAAGGGCTCGAGTTAAAGCCAGCAAACCACACACGGTAGCAGCAGAGGCCAGCGACGCTTCCAACGTGAACAGTCTGCTTCTCTCACCCTCAGAGAGGAAGCACATACCTAAATTAACTAAAAAAAGGCCTGTCAGCGGCTGATCATCCTCCATTTTCAAAGGGCAGATGATGCAGGCCACCCATTCCTAAAACACCTACAAGCACGTTTGTGCTGTTTCAAGAAAGCACATGCTAACACCTGTTAAAATATCCACCAGGAGATGACAAGTGGAGAAGTCTTACATGCATCAGAGGCTGGCAATTCCACTACTAACCACAACATACATTTCTCTTTTAGAATCAAATTAGCAAGTCAGTTGCGCACATCATCACAGAAAATGTACAAGATGCTAAACATAATTTTACCCAGAGTGACTTAAAAGTAAAAATTCAGTGTTTCAAAGCTGGCAGAAATTACACTAGGAAGTCACTTGGTCATTGTGTGCAAGCAGCTTTCCCACACTTTCTGAGAGCTCTACACAAATAGCATCCCTCCTGCAAATGGATCTTCAAAGAAACTTCAGGCAGCAGGATGAGGGGATGTCTTCTTCAAAAGGAAAAGGATCTCTCGAAATCCTGAGATTAAGTAAGTTTAAAGACAAAACATTTTTTGCTCAGGAAGGTTAGGTTCAGGAAAAAGGCGGACTTTGAAAGTTGCATTCCACATGTTTCTATGGGAAGATCGGCAGACGAGATGGGGGAGGTAATCAAGGCCTGAAAGACCTCCCTCTCTAATAGTTCTTGGAATACCTATTTTAGTGCATGAGCCTAACAATGCCCGTGGGGGATTTTGACAGTTTTTCTTTTCCCTGACTGTAGCACCTTTGAGGGTGGCTGTGACTCTGCAGGTGAATCCTGTTGTTAAAACAGCTGCCTTTCTCTACATCTTTAAAGAGGTATTCAGATTTTCTTAGCCTTACTTAGTTGAATCACCCTGAATAAACAGTCTCCACCCATCAACTACTTATTTTGTGTAAAGCACCTATTCAAAGGCAACCACCTTTATTGATTGCTAAGCTGAAATGGCACCATTAAAAAGAAAAATAAAGGCAGGATACAGCAGAAGGCCTGTGTTGTTTCTGAAGGAAGCGCAGGTCCAGGCCCCTCATCAGGGCAATTCCTTTCTCACTGCAGGAGGCTGCTCTAACAGGTTTAACACCGGCACAGCCACAAGCCAAATATCCCACTGACTCTTCTCCCTTTAGTCCAGGCTCTTTCCCTTGTTCTGACCCTTTTCCAGCACAACACAAAGCCAACCAGAAGGAGTTCACAACATATGCCCTAACTGGCAATTATTTGTACTTTTAACATTTCGTAATACAGCATTAGTACCAGCTCTGAGTTTTGTCACTCTGCTCTGAGTGAAATCCTGAGGGAAGGGGGTTGAGATGCTTCGGTACTGCTGCCTTGGAACTCCACACTCTTCCAAGTCCCTGGCCCTCAAATGTTGCTATTCAAAACAGAGGAATAGGGTGGAGTGGAGGGAACACCTTCAGGTGGGAAAAACACGGTGAGGTGACTGGCAGACATCAAAGATAAGCCATCATCAGATTTCTTGCACCAAAGAAGAATAAAGAGCCACTGCTCCTGAAATTCCTGTTCAGAAGTACCCCAGAACAGAGACAGCACTTCCCACCTCAGCCAACCTCACCTATTTTCACTTGTAATCAAACGCTGATAACCAAACCTGGCCTGGCAAAGCTCTGCAAGCTTCAAGCCCTTCCTGGCTCCACACAAACAGCTCACTTTTCAGCGCACGACCAGAAAGCAGCACTTCCAGAGATACTGAAGTCCTGCCTTTGAAACCACTGCCTATAAAGATGCTTCTAAATAGAGGAGGAGGGATGAGGGGGAAAAGCTGCAGCTCCCATAGGTGCTGCTTTATGTAGGATACTAAATGCAAGACAAAATATCCCAACACACAGAGAAAGGATTCCTCTGGCCAAAGAAAACCTGCTTTAACTACTGAACAAATTGGCAAGTCGGATCTCCCACCCAAAAAAACAAAGAAACGAGTTGTTGCATGGCCTCAGAAGGCGATTCCTTCTCACCAAAGCTTACATCTGCTCCTTGAGGCACTTCCCAGCAAAGCTGCAGGGTACCTGAGCACTCCCATCTACTGTGAAGCTGCACGCAAAAGAACACAAAGCAGTTCCTGGCCCCTTTCCAAGCTGCAGGAATACTCCTGAAAAAAATGCATTCTAAAGCTGCAATCCCATGACTGACCGTCTTGCTTGGATTCAGAAAGGAGGAAGAAGAAGACGACAGCAACAGGCATTCTCACTGCCTTCAGGAGAACTGAAAGCAGCACTACCATCCTCCTCTACAGACAATTACCTCCCAAGAAAAAAGCTACCACATCATCAAGGCAGCCTTCTCAAACTGGTCCAGTAACATGGTCCAATAATACACTCATTTAAAAACAACCTTTATTGCACTGAAAGAAGAAGACATGATTTCACATGTTTTAAGAGTGTAGACCTAAAACACAGATTTCCAAACTTAGGCATCATTTATCAAAAAGTTAACAGGGGCTTTTCCTGCACATGCATGGATTTCAGACTAACAGGATTTACTTGTTTTCTGCCTGTTCCTGGGGAACCTCTGCAGTTTCTTTTTTTCCCAAGACTGTCCCTACAGGCTGCTATCCAACACATATCAGATGCTCCTGGAGCAACAGATAACTCTGGAAGGACATTTGCAAAGGGCACAAATAGAGGGCCCAAAGCTGGTAAAATTCAGGCATACTGGGGGAGGGTGGAATTACTCCTGTATGTCGAGAACTTTTAACACTTAACACGGTCCCCTGGAAGGTTTTGTTCATGCATCTCAGTACTTTTTCCCAGATGTTTCAGGATCAAAAAATGTATTTTAAGTGAATTAAAAAATTACTGCAACTTAAAAAGTGAGTCCCTTACAAAAACACTGAGGTTAATTTTAGCATCCTTCTGTTTAGCTGCTTAGCAACACTTATCCTATGACCTTCTAAGCACCACCTACTTTTGCAGGGGATAATGAATATAATCAAAGGGATTTATCTATATGTTTTTAATCTATACAGTGTAAGTATGTGAACAGTTTTTACTTAAATGAGCAATCCAACAGAGAGCAATCCAAACTATTTCTGCTTAAGAAGAAACTTTCACAGACTAAAGTCAAGCTACTGCTACAACTGCAGTGTACTCTGACATAGGCAAAGTGATAAAAATCCCTGAGGATTGGGAAAAGCACTACAGAAGCCAGTGTTTGCATGCCTTGGGGAACACCACTCGTGCCTTTGGTACCAAAGGAGATTATAGATATTACTAACAGATAATGATGACATTCAGTTTCCCTAGTTTGGAAACTTCAAGAATCTCCTGACCCTCGAAATAAGAACAAAAAGCCATTTGGTTAGAGGGACACTAAACACTGTAAAGAGTGAAGAATGGGCACACAACCTGGGTGAGCTGAGCCAGAATAAGATGTTTCACTACACTGAAGCCTGCAAGCAAATAAAGCTTAAAAACACCCAGGTCTGTCTGGGTGCAAATAAAAAAAAAAAGCAACAATTGCTAAAACCAGTTGGCAAACACCCTGTTATATTCTGTCTTATCACCAAGACAAAAATGCATGTATTTATCATTATTAAAAGACATGTGGTAAGAGTGGCTACATAAACAGTCACTACTGATGGACAAACAACAGCTTAACAACTAGAAGCTGCAAAATCAGAGCAAACTAAAAGTTTAATTGATCATACCTGATGGATGGTATTTTTAACTATATGACATGAACTGAGTTCCAAATATGACTGAGAGGAGGTGGAAGGTGAGGGAGTAACAAGAGGCTGCACTGCACCAAGCACAGCTGCCCCCCAGCAAGAGGTGGCTGGATGTGTCCCTCTGCAGCAGGTGAGGGAGAGCCCTGGTACTCTGATTGATTGGATGATGGATTCATGCTGTTCCTGGGTTTCTAACAAACAAAAGGGCCTATTCTTCCCTGGATGTACCCAGCTCCCGTTAAGGCTAATCAGCATTATGCAGGCACACCAAGAAAAGACTATATACCCTTAAGTCTTCAAAGAGAAAATTAAAACCTAAAACAAATATGGCTGGCATGACCCTGAGTCACTGCATCCCTTTCACGCACGCTGACCCTGTGGAAAACAGGAACTGCAGTAACAAAACTCGGTGCTCATGTCAAAACGACAGACCTCAACGAAAAACTTCAGCCATCATAACAGCTGTCTACTGTGCACTGCAGGGGTGACAAGGCGGTGTTATTTAGCAACTGCTCCTGTTGTTAATAAGCATTTTTGTTTCTCCCAAGGCACAGGGTTGGATGTTGGAATGGTAAGAAAGATCAGCTGCATCTGCCTTCTCTCCACTGTCCCCAAATCACACTGAACTAAAAGTTTTAACTACCTTCTCAAATGTAACCACACCAGATCTTATCTGCAACAGCGGACAGGGGAAAGAGGGAGTCGGGAATCCAAACTGGATGGTTGGTGTGTTTCCCCCTTCCCACCAGAAATCGGTGGTTCCAGGGCAGGATGCTGGCTCCTTGGCGGGCAGGACCAGAGCATCAGCTCCAGGCCAGACACCCCGGGGTGGCCGTGGGAGGGCAGTGGGCACGGAGGCGACCAGTGGGGGCCTCCGTGGGGTGCGCAGCTTAGCGGGGCAGGGAAGGAAATGTGCTGAGCCAGGAGAAGCACTCTCCTCCTCCTCCTCCTGCTGCTGCTGCTTAACGCGGCCAGGATGCCAAGCAGGCATGGAGAGGTGAAACAGGGAACATTAAGGAAAGGAGGCGGAAAAAGCAGGGAAAAGAAGAAAAAATGAAAAAACTCAAGCGTACGTGCGGAGGGGAGAGGCGGGGAGAAGTGCAGGGAGAAGAAGTCAGAGGAAACTTATCTGCGACATGACAAAGTTCAATCCACCGCCCTCCCTCCTCTGCTGAAAGAAAAGTTGCAGCATCTCACCGCTCCGGGGCCCGGCCTGGCTCTGCCCCACAGCCCCCGCGCCCGGACCAGGCCGGTACCCCAGAGCCCCGTACCGCACCGGGGAGATGGGGGAAACATCCCAGCCCCGTGTACGATTAACTGGGCGAGAGACTCTGCCTCACATCCTCACCGCGAAGCCAACGAGGGGAAAGAGGAGGGGGTGTCCCCGGGCCCGTAGCAACGGCGATGGGTCGCCCGAGCGACGGGTCGCGGCTGGAGCCCGTCCGCACCGGGCACCGCGGTACAGGCCGGGGGGCAACAGGGAGGGCGAAACTTTGTTTTCACCAGAAACTCCGCCGCGGCAGGGGGCAACTCCACTGTCCCCTCGCCAAGATGGGGGGTGAAAGGGGCAAGAACGACCCCCGGACGGACACCCCCCCACTCCCCCCCCGTCCATCCGCCTCGGATGCTGCCCGGCTTCTTCCTGTAGTGGTGACGCCGCCCAGGCGTCCCTGCCCGCCGCTGGCCTCGCCGCGTTGGGATGTGCTGCTGGCACCGCATAAAGGCAGCGGGACGGGGGGGACCCGCGGGGGGCAGCGACCCACCACCCCATCTACTCCCACCAGGGCCTGCCTCCCCCCGCCTCCTAGCAGGCCGGGAGGGGAAAGGCCACGCACTTCGCTACCGGAGGGGGGGAAGTTTGGAGTTGGGGAAAAAAGAGGAGGAAAGTGGATAAAATAGACTAAAATAAAGAAGAGAGGGAGAGAGGCGAAGGCAGAGGTACCGGGAAGGGGCAGGCACGGCCAGCCGGCCCCGCGGCGAAAAGTCAGCGGAGAGATGCGCGGCGCAAGGCGGCTCTACCTGCGACGAAGGGTCGCCTTCATCCCAACTTCCTAGCGCCGGCGCGGCCCTCCCGTCCGGGAAAAGCGGGCAAGGGCCGCCGCGGGACCCGCCGCCGCTGCCGGCGGCAGGAAAAGCCGCCCGAAGGAAAAGTTTAAAAGGCAAAGCGGCTGCGGGCTCTGGAGAGAGCCGGGCTAGAAGATGTTGCTTCCTCGCAGCCCCATCCAAATTGTGGCGGTGGCTGGTTAAAAATAAACTTTGCAGCAGGAGGAGGGGGGATGATCTGGCCGGATTCCTGAGCTCAGACGGTTTAATATGGATGAGCATCAGGTCCTGAAGGCAAAACGCCGCGGCTGGTGCCGCTGGTTGGTAGAAAGTCTGCAACAGGGAAGGGGGAGAGAGGGAAAAAAAAAAAAGAGGAAAAAAAAAAAAACCCCAGGAGCCGCGGAGGGAGGAGAGGAGAGGGAGGAGCGGGGGAAGGGAAGAGGGAGGCTGCACGAACTCATCATCATCTCCACCGCTGCCAGCCAAACTTTTTTCCTCCTTTTTCCTTTTTTTTTTTTTTCCTAAGGAAACTTTTTCCTCCTCTAAAACACATTTCAGTTGCTTAAAGAACTCTCACGACCGGCGACACGCTGCAACCCCGCGTCTGCCCCGACCCGGGAGGGCATTTTTCCCTCTCCACCCCCACCAACCCTCCCCAAGAAAAAGAAGGAAAGAGAGAGACCCCTCTGGAGCTCGGTCAGCTCCTGCCCTTTGTGAGGAAAGGAGAGAGGGAAAGAGAGAGGGAGCGCTGCTGCGGTCCCCCCGCGGTACTTACGCCGGACTTTGCTGGGGCTGGGCTGTTTGCGCCGCGACATGCCAGGAGGATGGGCCGCCGGGGGGGGGGGGGGCCGGGGGGGCGCCGGGGGGGAGCGGGGGGGGCGGGGGGTGGTGTGTGGGGTGTGTGTGGAGCGCGCACGGGAGGGAGCCGCAAAGTTGTTCCGGAAAAAGGAATCAAAATGGCGTTTCTGTGGATGTGTGCAAAGTTCATCAACTCCGCGCGAACTTCCCGTCCTCCGCGCCTCCCTGGAGGGGAGAGATGGGCACGGTTAGGGACCCCGCCGCGCCGCGCCCCCCCCCCCCCCCCCCCCCCCGCCGCCCCCCGCCCCCCCCCAAAGGAGGCCACCACAGGTCGGCCCCGCCCCCCTCCCCCGGG
>WYDI02037908.1:21957-75382 GCA_009867235.2 Psittacus erithacus | reverse complement strand
GAATGGGTTGCCCAGGGAAGTTGTGAAGGCTCCATCCCTGGCAGTGTTCAAGGCCAGGTTGGACAGAGCCTTGGGTGGCAGGGTTTAGTGTGAGGTATCCCTGACCATGGCAGGGGGATGGAACTAGATGATTTTAAGGTCCTTTCCAACCCTAACTATTCTATGATTCTATGAAGTTGAGATAAAACACTGTTCATTTAGTTGTATTTCCAGTTTTCCACATTTTCCCTCCTAAAGGTTTTTTCAAGCTCTATGTCCAGTTATTTTAGACTACTACTAACTGCAAAACTCAAATGACTGCTGTCACTCATAAAATGAAATTAAGATATGCAGTGATTAGAACAGTTTTTAAAAAATTAAATCTCATTCAAAACACAGCTAAAGATTCCAAATTCCTCCAAGTTTCCTTCAGTCCTCCTAAACTAAGGACATCCTTCCACGTGCTACGAGAGCTAAACAATTACTTAACAGTCAAGTCTGCACAGTAAAGCATTGGAGTTGCAGCAAATAGCATGAAGCACTGAGAAGTCCATATGGCTGTAATTACTTTTCTTTCTTTATATAAAAGCTTCAATACAAAAGCATGTTCACACTTCACTGAATTTGGTTTAGGAAATAACCTCCTTGTAGGTGTTCACAACATGTACATTCGCATGGACAACACACCCAGGAAATAGGTTATGGTGAACTTAGCATCTGGTTGCAAACCCAAGTTATGCAGAGTAATTTCAAGGAAGACACTACAAATGTAGTTGTATTAATTAGTTGGAGCAAAAATTGATTTTGACTAAAACCATTTGGGGCAAAAAAAATACTTCCACTGTAAGTTTGCAACTGCCTGCTTAGAAGTTTACATATTGTATTCAGAAGCTATATGTACGTTCCAGCATTTTTTGCTGCTTGGTTTTTCGGTTTTTTGGGTTTTTTTTCCCAGTTACCAACTTCTGCATTTTTTTGATAAACCTAAACACAAAGAGTATGTCCTGCAACAGCTGAAGCACAAGGCAGGAAATACAGAACACACTCCACATTTGCAAAATCAGCGAGTTAACTGACTTAAAGTTTGCTGTTCAACATATTGGTTTGAGAGGACTGAAGGCATACAATCCACCAAGAATATCTGTCCCTTTATAGGACAATGGTGAGATAACATTTGATGTGATGTGTATTATTGAGAGGAAAAAAGGTTTTGAGGGAACAACTTAGGAAAAGAATGAAAACAAGCAGGGGAAGCCTTGAACATGGCTGAAAACTTGAGAACATACAGGTGAAAAAAAAAGCTTGTTAAGAAAACCACTTAATGTATTTATGAAGGCATAGAGGATAAGAACGATTCAAGTGGTCAGAGGAAAATTCATCTGTCAGAAGTCAATATTTAACAGTAAAATCCACTATTAAGGGTTCTTAAGTGGTGCAACAAAAGGCACAACAGTCTGAAAAATTAGGCTAGTAAATTATCTGCTAGTAAAATATATTAAATCTTAATAGCAATCCATAAAAATAAAGGCAGCAAAAAGTTCTTACCAGTATTACTCCTATGCTGTTAAGCTCTATAAGCTCCTGATTCACACTGCTTGTATTCGTCTGTAGAAGGCTAGATATTAATCTAATCACATTTAAACGTGTGTTTCCCACAGGTGGATCCAACACACCCCAGGTTGTCTTCATGACGCTTTTCTGAAAAAGAAAATTGTACATACATAAAATCCATTAAAATACCAGCTCATCATTACTATGCACAATGACAGAGTAGTGCTTAAAATATATATACAATTAGTCCTTACGTCTTGCCTTCACCCTGCAAACACCCAATTTTTTATTCTGAACACTACAGCTTATTTTAACTAAAATTAGCCACACAAAACACTAAAAACAGACACAAGACCAATGACATTGTAAAAATTTATTAACTACAGAGAGAATCTCAAAGTAGATGCATTCTACCCAATCCTGAAAGGAATTACGAGATACTTCCTAGGAAATGCTTCTTGCTAGTCAATTCAGCTACAGTCTACATTGCTACAATATACACAAAACAGCTAGGTGGACAGTCCATGAATATTGTAATGAAATGCTGCAAGAACTTAACAAACCAACCCTAACTTAAGAACAACTCCAGTAAGCAACAAGCTCCTCTGGTGTCTTATTCTCATTTTAGCCAGTTAAACAAGAACTGTGTCACATAACCAGCCAGTAAGAAAAACTGGTATTAGCTACTCTAAGACCTAAAAATCTTGTAGAAAATACGCAATAGGCAGGAAAATTCATAATGAAAATATCCTCCTACCTTAAGGTACAAACACATTTTGACAAGACCACTATCACTGGATATTATTTTTGCCTGACCAGTACCACCCCTGCACCAGAAAAAGAAACTGACATCCTGCTAGTTTGTTTATGCCATTCCTCACGTATGACAAAAATCTAAGGATGCTCAAAATGAGTATTTTCTGATAGTTGGACATACTTAGCTTTTGAATAAGTCATCTAGTGAAGTCATTGAATATGTTGCTCAAATATCTAATGTGACCCTGCTTTTATTTTAATATAGACCTGTACCTTGACAGGTTGTTGCAATAAAGACAAAACAGTTTCTTTATTACCTCTTCAGCATTTGGAAATTTTGAGGTCTCACCTTCTTTACACTAAAATAACACTACTTTGATCCCTCCCATGTGGTACTTTATACACCTCTGGTCTTTATTTTCACTTTGGCACACAAGTCCTTTTCTCTTACGGACTGTGGAATGCAGTTTAGGGTGCTGTGCTTCAGCTGAAATTCTGCAGTGACAACGGATCATAGATAAACCCCCTATTTATACATCCTGTATTTATCTTTTGCAACAGCCTGACATGAGTTGCCCGAATCAGTTAAAAACCCTAAAGAATTCAACATGCTTAGAGACTGCAGGGTATGTGCTGTGGAGCTAGTTTACTTGAGTTGTGGGCAAGTATAGGGGAATTGTGCAAGCCTCATCTGGGCGATGCCAACGCTCCCAACAACTACTGCATCCACAGTTTGTATTTCTTATTCAGATCAGGTTTCCAAGCAGAAAGCAGGACCCACCTTAAGCATATATAGCAAATCTCTTTTCACTGCTTTCTGAAAAAAGTAATTGCTTCAAGGCTATTCTGCCAATTAAACAAAGTTCAAACTGGAAAAGCGTATCAATTAGCAGAACACATTGGCTAAGGGACAAGAATAATGAACAACAAAGCTCTCAAGAGCCTAGAAAGAAGCCTGGGCACTTGCCCAAAATTTGTCAAACTGGGTTTGTTATTATCACCTGCCTGAAATACAGTCACACAGTAACAGTCTTGTCTCAATTAATTTGGTAACACAAGTTTCACTTACTTTTGGAGGCTCAAGTAGGAGTTCATGGAAGGATGAAAGTCGTGCTTTTATGGCTTCTAAAACACTTTTATTGACTGAATATTTTGAATTGCTCATGCCAGGAGGACAGATCTCTATATGGCCTTCAAATCTAAAACACACACAATTAAAATCTCATAATTAATATCAAAACCAGTTGTAAAACATCTTTAAAGTATTATTTTGAGTGTGTCACAGTTCTGAAGGCATGTGAAAATAATGAAGAAGCAAGGGAAAACATAAGGTTACAAACACAAAGTGTCAAGTAACAGGTGAACAAGATTTTTCCAAACACTAGCCCTAGTATTTTTAGGTTTATTGTGCTTGAAATCTCCAATATGGTTTTGAAATTATACATTACAGTTGTTCTATTTCCTCTTTTGAGGCAGATGAAAGAGTTTCACTCACCTATCCGTGTATCATATATCTATCTATGATACACTGGTACATAAACAAGTTGAATGTACCACAGAGGACAGCAGTTTAGCAGTTTCTGAACATTAGCTTGTAGTAAAATTAGAAATAACCTTTTTAAAAGTCAATATCCCTTCACTGTACTGTACATATTTTCTGTGGAGATTAAAGACATGGACTCCCGCAGAGTTTCATGCCAAAAACTTCTTTACTATCAGAGACCTTTTTACTGTTGGAGCCCCCTTTCTGTTGGTTCCATAGTTTATGTAGACTACACCTTTTGTTCGTGTGCTGCTAACAGGATTGGCTGGATTTGAACATCGCCACCCTCTGACTGGCCACAATGTGTTACCCTCTGGGTGGCCACTCCCCTCTATGTTCAGGCCCAGCCCAGGATGTTCTGGCCGATTCCAGGATGTTCGAGCCCAGAATGTTCTGGCCAATCCCAGGATGTTCTGGCCTAGCCCAAACCCCTTTAAATCAACAATTTTCATCAAATTCTTTCTGGATACAAGGAAGAGAGTAATGCAATTAGCCTGAGCTGTCAAGCAGTACAAACTAGCTTCTAGGAAAAAACAGCAAAAAGACCAATCATTTGGTGAAAGTGTAATAATGTCAACTGCAATCACTTGGTTTGCTCTTTTACCTCTTCAGCTACAATAGGCCATAAAAACGATTCAGTCGTAAGTATGTGAAGACACTTACTATTGCTGAACAGTAGCTACATTATGCAGGCATAATTTAAGTGAAAAAAGAACACTTACGTCTGTCGTCTTGTCTCAAGTAAGGTCAATAGTATTTGGATTGCACTGACTATTGCAGATTCATTTTTTTCTTTATGAAAAATATTAGATAGCAGCTGCTCTATGATTTCTTGCCTGAAAACAAAAATACTGGCATCAGATAAAACACTACCTCCGAATACAGCTGTTAACAGAAGTAGCTACCAGTTGCACGTGTAAAATTAATAAAGGAATAATACAGTGAAAACTAGTAGCTATTTCAAGCTAGCAAGTACCACCAGGACAATCACTCCCATCCTCGCTGTCCCAATCATATCTTCCTATTCCTTCCATTGATCTAGGTTTAGATCCTTCCATAGGATCTACTGAGAAACAACACTACAAAAAGGAACTTTTCGGTCAGACCAAAAACCCGACTCAGCTTCCCACAACAGCCTCACAAACCTAAACCTATAACCAGCAAAAGGAAGAAGGGAATACAGAAGAATCTTCTCTGGCAGGAACACGCACTTGGATTAATTTACAACAAGTAACGGATCAAAGCAAAAGTCTCCCATGTATACCCTGCAAAGTATCAAGCTGACCTCTGCATGTTTGATCCCACTAACTCTGGCAAAGCAGGAAATACTTCAATGAGATACATCTCGCCCTAAGAAGGCCTCCAGGCGGGCTTTGCTTACTTGCTGAATTATTTTGCACTACACAGATGACAGTCAAGAAAATTCAACTGAAGAGTGGAGCTTGCCATTTCTAATGGTTTTCAAGGTCAGAAATTAAAAACTTTTTTATGAATTGAAAATAAAATCAGGAATGGAGCAAGCCAACTTACTTCTCTAGACTTGCAAGCAGTGGATCCGGTTCTGAACTGTTCTGTACTTGTAACATCTGGTCTCTGCTTAAACGAATAATTTCACAGAGTGACTGTGATGCATTTGAATGCCTCTGGAACAGAAAAATAAAGCTTTTCACTGTAAGAGTAACAATAAGCTGGACTGCAACTCTTCAACTAAAAAAGGTGGAAGTTTCACCTCAGACAAATCTCTCCTACACAATGAACATTCAGACAATAGCTTTATGCTGTAACAAAACCTTAACAAGACAAAACAAACTTGAGGCATGAGGCAAGAATATTTTGCATATTAAGGTGGTAAAACATAGAATACGTATAAGGCTTTGACCTGGATTGAAGTGGGACCAAAAAGGGTGAAAGGGGGGAGGGCACAGCTTACTGAAAAGAAGGGCAGAAAACAGTAAACCCAAAAAATTCTAGTACTATGTTGTACAGCAACTTGCTGAACAGACAGACCCAGAAGAGCTTCAGACCAATACTTACATCTTCATCTTGAGATGGATGTACAATTTCCACAAGCCGCTGGATAATTCGCTCCTCATTTAGCCACTGTAAAATTGTTTGTGAATCTTAGTAAGAATTTTATCCACATGAATGAATTAAAATTAACAAAATTAAAAGTAGTCATTTGACAATTGCCATAAGTCATACTGTCAAAATTACTAAACAAGGACTAACAATACTTCAGAAATAGAAGGTAAAAGTCAGTGATTCTGAGCGATTATAAAAAAAAAAGCCTTATCTTTAAATAAATGGCCAAAAATATAAAAAAAATGTTCACTAAAATCCAAAACTTTCTTAAAACTGCATCTGGCAGTTAGATATTAAAAAATCAAGGGAATAGATCAGCCTCTCAGGTTCTAAGTCACTTCCACCATCACAGTGGCTGCACTGGAAAAGTACTGGCAGCTCCACAAAAAACAAGCAAACAAAAGCAGGCCAAAACTCCACAAAACCAGACCAAAACCCACACACTGAACTTCAGCACACTGAAGAACTAAACTTAGTAAACCCAGCAGAATGTAAGCCATTTTACAGTTCACGAATGTCAGATGAAAATACTTTGAGACACTTTACTTACATTTAACACTTCTTGCCGAGGCTGCAGAGGTTCTATGCAGGTCAGTAGCCTGAGCAGCAAGTCCATGATAGCAGAGGTCCCTATGTGCTTAATAATGAGGTCTACAAAATCATGTTTCTTCTTTAAAAAATCCACAATCTAGAAATTAAAAAAAATTAAGCTTGTATTTACTTATCTGTATTTTACACGGCAAATTACACCAACCAGATTTAGCTTCTCTCTCCTAGCAAATGGAGAAAATAAATAAGAAGTTCTTAAGACACTTTTTCTACTTAAAGCTTGCAGTACAAGGCAAGATAAACTAATATACATGTATAAAGTAGAAAAGTGGCACAGGACAGATTCATACAATGTGCGGTGTGTCTTGGGCCTCCTCTCAAGCCTAACTGGCTGACTATAAGGTACTTATAATCCAATGCACTGTCAGCTCTCCTTTTTGGTACAAATTACTCTCATTCCTGCTTAGTGAGCAAAGCTTGACACAGTAAGACCTTAACATAATGCAAAGAAATACAGAGCTTGCTAAATTACAGAACATTCACAAACTTAACTTGCTGAGGTCTGATAGCCTGTCACTGAAGCTGTCTGCAGTACTGGGCCACATGAACAGTGCAACAACATTTCTGAACAAGGACTCCAAATATCTCTCAAATTGTTCTGGACCAACTCTTCACATCAAGTTGGATGCACTCCTACCAATTCAAATCACTTACCTTCATCTTTAACAATTAATACAAGTATCATCATATAAAATATTGAGCTAAGCTAAGCTAAAAGGTAAGCACTCTTACACTGATCACACACATAGCTCAGGCAAATGCAAATCAAATGCATCCCAGTTATCCAAATACATTTTTTAATCCTGTGCATACCATTAAAAATGGTTAGCATCTTCAGCTAGTATAGAAGTTGAATGCCCTTTCTTGACTTCACTGCTATCCTCAAACAGGTAGTCTTTAAGCAGCATTGCCAAGCACAACTTTATTAGAGCACTCGTTAAACTGGAGAGGTTGCAAATATTTACCTCTTCTGGTTTTCTGCTTATAAGAATACTTAGCACCTTGCTGAAGAAACTGGCCAGTAAAGGGTTTAGAGGAGATTCATTTAGGAGGAAGCTGTACAGTTTCATAAGTAAGGATTCTTCTTCTCCCAGCCTATCATTGATCTGTGAGACATCTGATGTAAGCAGCTCACATGATATGTTTGGATATCTGGGGGGGGGAGGAAAGAAGATAAAATCATACTGTTAGTCATACTTCAAAGTTGTCATACTTCCAGCTCTGAAATCAGAATCTGGTAAAGCTTCAGACCAAGCTCTCAAGCAGGGCTGGTCTGCACTAATTAAAGCGGCAAACTACTGCACTGTAACATAACTGCACATTCAGCATACAAGCTCTATTCTTTCATTTAAGAAATGGACTACTCTGTTCTTCAGTAGCAACAGGACAACACTAGAGAAACTGAGGAATGGAAAGGGTAAGCTTTTATCTTACGATCTACTATTAAAGTCTTCTGTTCTATCATTAAGCCTATCTGTTCAAGTCTTCTCCTTGAAGAAGCAACTTCTTTTTTTGACAGGAAAAAGTTAGTTACCAAGAAGTTAAGCAGACTGAAGTACTGGACCAAAACTGGGGAAAGAACAGTGTGTTTGCCTCTCTCCCATATAACAGAGACTATATTAAAATAGTCAAAAGGAGTAGTTTCAGGACATTAAAATATAAATACATATTGCAGTTATGTAGAAACTCAGTAAACTAGTCTGACAAAACCTGCAAAACTAGCTAGTACTTCACAACATTGAAGCAGAAGTATAGTTCAGAACATTGAGTAATTCAACTAAGAGGGCATCAAGACCAGTAATTTCCTGCATTTGATGTACTATCACCTACTCAGACCAAAGACAATTTTGACTGACAGCATAAGGTTTTTGAATGAAAGAAGCTTAAGTTTCAAATGCTACTAGAAACACTTACAGGAGGCTTGTTTTACCAGAAATGGTGAAGCGCTGCAACTAACAGTGTAGCTTATTATTCTTTTTTTCCCCCCCCCATACTGTTTTAAGAGAAAAAGCTATTGTCTACATAGACAACTCTAAAATAGGCCCAAAACAGTATAAATTCTTTTATACTAACTGCTAGGTTGACTTTCGAGTTTGAACGTTCTCAGCAAGCCAGCTGAAGTCATAGCCATAGCTAATTAATTCCTACAAAAGAATTCCTACAATTCCTCTGCAAAGAAAAACATTAGTAATCACATGTTAAGTACATTCTTCCATAAGCATCTTCAAAACATCTCTCCAATCATCAATAAAACAAAGTCAAGCATTTAACTATACTACCAAACAGGGGTTTTCATTCAACTGTTTCCTTAATCATCACAACTACAAGATTCTTCATGAGAGCTCCAATTTTATTTTTTTTTTTATTTTTATTTTTTCTTTAAACTTCCTTTGGACAGCAATTGGTTTTGGATGCATTTGTGGATAAGAGGTTTCCATTTGAAAAACATGCAAATACTAGAATTATTTTTAAGTTCTACAAAGCCTCCTGAAAAAAAACTTGCTCTAAAGACAATGGTATTGTACTGGCAAGTATGAATGCAAAACACACTATCAAATTAACCAGAGTAAGGTACCCCTCTTTCCACCTTCCCAAGTCTCCCCCGCCCCAAAAGTTTTCCTACTTATATCGAATTTGTTCATCCATGTCTTGAGGTGGCTCTTCGATAATAAATGAAACTAAGTCTTCCAAACATTCTAACTTCAGCAGAAAATCTATAAGTTTGCGATTCTGAGCCTTGCACTCTTGCAGAACATCCTCTTCATCCATCAATTCCTTCAGTGTTACATCTTCTCTCTCTAGAAGTGTATCTATGTGGGATGACGAATGGAGATCAAATTTCCAAAACATGCTGGTCTGGATAAGGAGAATATACACAAAGCATTAAGTTTACAAATCTATTTAAGCGATATTTGTAGGTAACACTTCATACTAGTATTTTATAGCTTCTAACCCCAAAGGTACCTGCATGCATAGAAACTTTCTAGAACTCAAAGGAGACAGTATATATATGACAGTAGATGCTGACAATCAAAAGCTACAAAATCAGGCTTGATTAAAGACAACTGAATACTCTGTAGTAATTTCTGTACCTTCCGCAACAGCCAATACTCTAACATCCAAATATAAAGTTAGACAGCTCCAGGATTTTACTTACATGAAAGGAACATGCTACCCTGCATTAAAGAAATAAGGGTAACTTTGTTTTTCATCTACAGACCAGGTTTCAAGTTCAGAACCATGTGCTCAGCAATTAATAGAGCTGGGAAAGATAAAATGAGCACGGCATAAATACACTTGAGTACTACCCCTACTACTGAAGGACACACCTATGAAGGCGAAGGAATTATAACACATTTTAACTTGCTGGCAGTACACATCAAAGTGCTGGAGCTAATTTCAACACAGGACCTACTCACTCACTGCACCTCCCTCCACAAACTTGACACAGGAGGAAGAACATGGGACAATAAAATATCTTATGCAAACATGTGAAAGGGCAGTGGCCCCAAACACAAACACTGCAAAAGACCATGAGAGAAATGGGTGAGGATGAGCAACTTCACCTTTCCTTACAAAAGGCTTTGGCATATGTTAATTCTGTTGCTCTAAGACACTTTGCAAGCAGTTGCTATCGAGACAACCACACTATAAGGAAACAATATTTCAGTCTATGACAGAGCCTGCTTTCACTTCACATTAAGCTCAATACAAGCATTTGTTCCACCTCCTCCTCTCCAAAACAGGTCTTTGATATGATATTTAACCTCGACACAATATCAGCTGGTCTTACATGAATGCAGAACGTGGACTAAAAGATACTACAGATACTAGAGTGCAGCAACAGAAACTATTCTTTCCTTTCCTTACAATTGGAAGCAGCAATTGGTTTTTAAGCAGTACTCATATGGAAACATTCCCTTTGTTCCTTTAGTAACTGCCTTCCAATTCAATACATTAGTTACTGCTGTGCATTAGCCACATCAGCTGTGAGGACATGTGGTTACTGCAGAGAATATAGATGAATAGTAGTATTTTAGCAAGAACACATCTGTAAGCTGCAGGGGGTATGAGGCAGCTGTACATTCTTATAAAAAGCTATTCAACCCCCCCCCCCCAAACTACCTAATTCTTATGCAAACTAACATAAAGACAGCTTCAAGCATTTATTTCCAAGTTAAAAGTGGATTCAGCATCCACACTAAAGCTATTTAAAACACTGAAGTGTCAAATTTAGTACTGAGCAATTTAGAAAACAGGTGAAAGTCCAAGCATCCACCAAACCCCTTATGATTATCTTCAGCAGCAAGACTGCCAGTATTTGGCCTAAACACTGAAAAGCCTGGTATATTTGCTATACAGAAGTTTTAATTGCTTTCAGGAATTTCACTGCTGCTTTAACCATTACACACTGATCATTTAATGCCATCTTGTTTTGCTTAGTCTTTTTGTCAGAAGGCGTAAGTATACACAACTGCCCCTAGATCACAAAGGTTTCTGTTTAAAGGTATGGGAGTCAAACAAATCAGGAAAAGATACAGCTAATTTCAATTGCAGTATCAGTACTTATAATCATCTGAGATCTCATGCAAGGATTAAGCGGTTAAAGAAAAGAAAAATTATTTTCTATTAAAAGAATTAGTAAATTTACAAGTAGGGTTCAAAACATCTGATCTCATAAATTATCTTAAATCAAATTATACAAAGTTGTTAAAGGCACTAGCTTGTGGGTATTCAGCCTACACACAGATTAACTGTAAGCAAGTGAAACTAGTGCACTATTTGTCATGGGGTAAGTTTTATTTGGTTTGCCTTTTTTAAGCCTCTAAAAAGTGGATCAAATCATTCCCCTTGCCACAATTAATGAAAGCAACATCTTTGCAAGTAACAACCATCAATGGTAATTCCAGGTGTAAATCCCTCTGCAGTGAATAAAGTTCATTTCAGTAGCTTCAACGTATTTCTCAGTTACTTATTTAAAGAGAAATTCAACAACGGAAAATAGCAAAAAAAAAAAAAAAAAAAGGCATACTACTGCAAACATGTTACTGCGTTATTTCACAAACTGTCTCGCAGGCAAGCTCTTTTAGGGGTGCTCCCTCAACATGGCAGGTGCCGGCCAGAGATTATTCCGTCACTTTTCAACAGGAGCCCAGGTCCTTTGAAATAAGGAAAGATAAACAACATAAAATGTGCCAAAGAGGAAGTCCAGGAACCCTGGAGAAAAGAATTTTCTTAGGCATTATCACTGGCGATAATCTAGAATCGGTCTAACATAGTTCTGAATGGAAATTTAAAATACAAAGTTGTTATTCTTCCCACAGCCTACTTTTCTACCCTCCCTGCCCAAATCTACCAATTCTGAAATTCTTAATTATCTTCATGTTTTTCAAATTTCAGTCCCATTAACATAGTCACAATTACACCTGATACCCACAAATCAGGAGTATTCTTCCTAAATTTCACTATCTGCAAAGATAAACTCCACAAATCAAATGGGTTGTGGTACTGCCAATGTTTAACTCCACTGTCAATATGAGCAGAAAAATCACGTTTGGATTCAATTAAAGACATAAGAGACCGTCAAATATTAGACATGCTCAAGATTAGATACTTCTAGAAGAAAAGTAATCCAGGGTAATACTAAAATCTTTCAAGTGCGGAAAGAAAAAGACAGTAAAGGCGCTGCAGATATCTGTCGTTTGTAACTGAAGTTAGCTTTCCATAATCTCTGAAAATTTCCAGATAGCAAGACTAACAGACTTCCAATTCATGGAAACAGCACTTCTAAATGTTCACATTAACTTGCTGATGTACAAGTTATGTCAATTCAAGATCTTAAGGAACAACTAGCATTCAGAAAAATACTGCTTTGTTTCCCTGATTAATACTGTTCACAGATTCTTCTCTGTATGAATGCTGAAATAACACTGTGCACAGTAAACACCTGACTTAAACCTGAAAAGAAGAAAGCACCCCACCAAAATGCAGAAAGCCTGTCAACTGCTCCGAGACAGAGGTAACTGAAATTCTCACTTGAATTGTTTACTAAAGGGAAGAAATAAATCTTAAAATCAATTCTTTCAGACCAGAAAAAATTTGAAGCCTTCTGCCTACTACAACTGAAGAAAACCACACAGTATTTGTTTAACAGTAATTAAGTCTGTGGTTCTTTCTAGAGGCTGAAGGCTTAGCTGGCATCTCCATCAAAACAAGCTAGTAACAACTGTCTCAGTAAGTTTCTGTAGCTTCCAATCGACACAGCTATCAATCACCTTTTCTGAACACAGACATTTTTGCTTTCAAGCTATAGGATAAAGATACGAACTCCAGTCAGACAAGCATTGTGGACAATGTCTCCTATACTGAACTTTTTACAAAACAGATTCATTACTTTAAAGCATCCAGAAGTCCCTTCGGCAAATAAGAAAGCTATTAAAGTTAGCTGCTCATTTAACTTTTAAGCATCATCTTCAGGTAAAACAAACATGAGAAACACACTCTGCATGGAGTTACTAACAACTTGGTGCCTCATTTCTATGTAACAGGTGGGTATTGGTAGCTACAAGCAGACACAGGGATTTAGGCTAGTGCAGAAAAAAACCTGATGGACCTCTGCTAGTCAGATGAAGGCTAGTTTTACCTGACAACTGGATGTTAAAAGCATATAGAGCTGCCAGTAGGAACTTCATAGATTTTACAGTAATACCTAGTTTCATTTTTCAAGCAAGAGAAACTTCTAAAAGGGAAAGCGTATCAGTGTCAAGCTGAAGATTCTGCAATATACTAAAGTCTGAGAAATACGACAGAGAGTTGCAACAAGGACTGTGTTATAAAAATAACTAATGTAACTGTCAATTTTCTTCATGCAGTACCCTATTTGCTTACAAGACGGTTCATGTGCACAGGTGAAAAATCAGTTACTTTTGCAACAGCAAACTTTCCCACGACTACAATACATCCTAAATTATTTAGCCTGCTTTAGCAAAACAGGGATTTACAACTTCTGTGTAGCCACTAACAAAAGACAACTTAGTAGCTGGATGCATGGAAAGCAACTAGCAAGAAAGTCCTTGGTGCCACTACAGGCTTTCAAGATCTTGTATTTCTGTACAATAAAAGCATTTCTGATGCAAACAATCCACTGCATTCTAAAAACCAGAAAGGCACATAAGTTTGGAGAAGGACGAAGTAATGTTGAAGATAAATTATTACACTTTTATCATTAAAAGAGAATTTACTCATCTTTTTTAGACCTTTAAATGTGTTAAATTTCTTTAAGATGCTAAGCATGCCCTTCTGCCAGCTTCATATAACCTCAACCAGTTAGCCTTGAGGTACATTTAATTAGTTTCCAGCTCTGTTTTTTCCCCCCCCTCCTTTCTCCAAACAACAGACAGTAATTAGGCATCATAATAACTTACAAAGTCCTTATGCTTACACTGGAAGCAGACCATCTGTTCAAAGCAAAGCTAAGCATAAATGCATGTCTCAAAAAATTTTAGAGCTAAACAGAATTACCAGTCACCCCAATGGAAAGAGAAGCCACTTGAGTGGTTACTCAAACTGCATTTCACTCAGCCAGAGCATCATCCACTATAAGCCTGCTGCCTACAACTGCCTGTTCTTCAGGCACCAAGAGGGGAGGCAGAGGACAGTCCCTGTGCCCGAGGGGCAGCAAGATGGCAAAGGGGAGCAATCCTCAGAAAAGGGGCCCTCAGCCCACCTGAACCTCCTCCTCCCATGAGAGCATCTTTCAGACCACTGCGACCCTCCTCAACTCCCAGAACAGTCATATTTGGCCACATACATTGCTACCACAGTGGCCCACAGATGTCACAAACTACCTCACTGCCTTTTGTTCCAGGCCCTATAAATACATCAGCCATGACAGCTGGTCCAGTTTGCTGAACTTCAAGGCCCTCAGATTCAAGGATGATTGGAACAAAAAGTTCCCAAAGCAGCAAGGTGAATGGCTGCCCACTTTTGCATGGGGAAGGCAGATGGGTAGTTGCAGGAGACACGGACAAAGAGAAGGCAGCATCAGAGGGAGTACACCATAGTAGCAATGGCCATTGCTCATGCAGCTGATGGTGTGCAGCCCATGGAGGTGGATCCACCCAAAGACCAAGAAGAAATGATGGAAACGGATCTACCTCCAGTATGGCTCCCCTGGCAACATGGCATCATGCCAGGGCTCTTTTCCATAACAACATAAACACAGCATCACAGGAGTACCCAGCCAGAACCCATCAATCAGCACAGACTCTGTACGTGTGGAGGTACATGGTATTCTGTACCATGGAGGGCCAGCCTCCATGCCTGGCTGCCATGCAGGCTTATCCATTCCACTTCTTAGCATTAACAATTATTTTATTGATTGCCACAGGTCGTGCGAGCCCTTCTCTTCCCCATCCAACATGCCTTCTGAAAGGAGGCTGGACTAGATGAGCCTCATAAGTCCCTTCCAACCCAAACCATTTTATGATTCTATAATCATCTTAGTAAGACCTCACCATCGAGTTATAACATTCAGAAATTGTGGGGGAGCAGTCTTTGCACATAAGCTAGCAACATTTCAGTGTTTTGAACTATTTGCAGGTAAAGTTTCACTTATACCAAAAAACAAATAACAAACTCAACCCCCCCAAAAAAAAACAAAAAACAAATAACCCCAAACGAAACACCACACCTTCTCCCAAATACCATCAAGAATTCACGGGTAACCAAAAAACATTTCAGAATACAAGAGAAACACTTCCTCACATTCATTGACTATTGGACAATTTAAACTTGTACTACAGATACAATTCCTTCCAGACACTGCACTCATTTACAGCACATACAACCACTATACCTTCAGAGGATAACTACATGCTCAAGTGAAATGCAAGCAAGAGACATCATGTGGTAGTCCTTGTTTGACTGGAAGAGAAACAAGTCAGAAAACTGCATAAAGACACAGTAATTTTCATAACATCCTCTTTAACAGCTGCCTCCCCCTCCTAATGAGAAGGCAAGTATCAGACAAGGGAAAAGGGAGCCTGCTATGGTGGCAGAACAGTTAAGAATTGAGACAGAAATTATACCACTTTCACCCTTACTTATCACAGTAGCCTTCCTTATTTATGCATACTGGCTGCACTTCTATCTAGACCAAAACTATATATATATTCTTGCATAATATGCAGATAGTAGCCATCATGTGCATATACACACATGCCTATTATGACTGTACATCCCAATAATCAATTGCTTTGGCATGCTGAAGTACATGAACAAGTCCAAACTAGTTAATGTTTATTCAAAGACACCAATCTCTCAAAAACTCAGGTCATAATTGTCCAGCAAAAGAACAAAAATCAGCTGAGATCTACAGTTTGCCATGAAGTTACAAAAGCAATTGTGCAAGTGCACAAGTGTATAAGTTACAAGAAGTGTATCCCTGCCAAGTCTTATACTCTATCACAACCCATGGGTTAGTAAGTGCTAATAAATTAGATCTTCATTACCTGAAACAACTACAAATTAAGACACTGATCTCCCCACCCAAATAAAAAGGATGAATTATTTTCTAGTAACTCCACTTCAACAGCTGAACACTTACACATTTAAAACATTCACTGGTCAGAAAATTCAGTTATATTCTTATTTTGAATTCTCCCAACTATATTCAAAATGAGTATGTCTATGTACTGACAGAAGACAGTTCCATAATAATATAAAAAGCAAGCTAAACAGTGCATAGCTATTCAGAGGACAATTTGACACTGAAGCATGCAGTTTAGTACCAGAAATTCAGTTGCAAAAGACGGTATTACCACACTTCAATATTATAACCTATAGTGCTAAACAGCATTCATACCTAATGTATGTAAGCTCATGAACATATTTGGTTTGAAATTCTCCCGAAGAATGAGAAAGTGAGCAGCAATTATACCTCCTGGCACAAAAGCAAAACACTTTAAAACATATTCTCTGTAAAACAAACAGAATAACCACAGCAGTGTGTCTAATGACCCTTGATTCCCACTGTAAGACCAAAGCAGGGCTGAGCAAGAAGATAGGTAACAGCAGGGTGGGTTAAAGACAAAGTCAGAAACAGCCAGCTAGAAAGCAATCCAAGAAAAGCTGCAAGGAAAGAGAAGGAATGGCCACGAAATCTGAACTGCAGAAGGGAGAGCAGCTTAGAAGGTGGTAAATGTGAACCTACAGAAATCAGGTACATAAGCCTCTAGTGGACATCAGGAACATGAAAAACTTAAAGCACTCAGGAATCACTTAAAATGCAAGGCTTTACAGATGCAGAAGCTAAATCTACTGCTGCAGGTGAAGTGTAATAGTTTCTTACCTGTAAAGCACAATTTTTTTTTTTAAGTTAAAAAACAGTGATTCGTATTCTTTCAGGCTCCTTGCCCATTACAGGGGATTCTGGCAACAGCAAAAAATTTTTCAATCTACAGTATTAGCAGATTAGCAGGACTGAATTAGGAGTGAATTAGATGAAGTAGATTTCTTCCTACAACAAAAAAAGAAATATTATAATTTAATACTTATTTTTAAACCAACTTGAATTAAACATCCCTCTTTATTTTTGGGAGACAAACGAAGAAATTTCATTGCCTCACTGAAATAAAAACTGCCTTTAAAATCTGCGCTTGACTGTGGAACCTAACACAAATCCAGACTTTTTTAATAAAAAATTAGCAACTGCATATGAAGCAACATCTTCAGAGCTAGAATACACATTATTACCAGGTTTTTGCAGCAGTCTTTTATTTCCTTATAACTATTCTTCTTATATTAAGACCCAAACTACCCAAAAATGCACAGAAAAAAACCCCACACAAGCATTAAGAATGCTAGTTATTTTGGCATAAGTCTGTACAAACAATTCAGCCAGTTTCAATTTGAAAACAGCCTGACTTGGAAAGAAACAATACAGCCCACACACAAACTTATAAAGGAACCGCATTCAGTCATAAAGACACCTTCTGCATTTTATAGTTTCATCCTTCCAACGTAAAGCAAAGTAACATTAAAGAGCTTAATCAGATATCCATAACTGGCTTCAGAGTGCCTGTGCTTTGGTCAACACTAAATAGGCAAGAAAAAGCATATGAATGATTGATGTTTTTCTCTGATGTAGCTGTTTCTGGCAGCTGGAAGATGAATTTCTAACACAAAAATTCACCTTCCTTTCCCACCACTTACACAGGACTTTTTGATTTTGTTCTTCAATGCAAGTTTCAAGCAAGACAAGATGCTTATTTCTTTTGAGAACAGGGGTAATATTGGTAATTTAAAAAACAAAAAATAAATAAAAAAATACTAGCAACTAAGGCAGCTAGCAAAGATTTCAGCACATTCGTTAATTCATGGCCATGTCTACCTAGCATGTGGCCAAAAAGCTCCGCTATCAGAGTTTGTCACAAATGTATCTTCAGCCAAAAAAGAAAAAAACCAGAAAAACACACAAACAAACCAAACAAAACTAAAACAAACAAAAAAAGAAAGCACCACCACCAAAACACAAAACCAAACAAACCAAAACCAAAAATCAAACCATACACCTTAAAAAAGCATTTCAAGTATCCTGCCAAAGAGAGGAATTATTTTTTTTTTCTGACTTCAAATACCAGGTTATGAGCTCCAGCAGTTCTGGAACCAAACCCAACACACATACATTAGCATTTTTTTTTGACAAAAGCACAAGGACGCCAAGCCTTTGTACACAAACACTAAACACAACATTTTAATGCTATTTTAGTAATTGGGAATCTAAAGGCAATGTAATATAATAACCATGCTACTTTCAAAGATCATATGTTTCTCCTCTGTAGACCTTTAGGTCTGTATGTCTGGTAGACTTGCCAACCCCTTGTGAGTCACGTGCCTAACTAGAGCAGAAAAAGTAAGACAGTTTACTGGACTTAAGTTTGCTGTACTGAAGTCTCCTTGGTTATCACTTCTGCATTTCAAATGCACACCTATGTTCAAAAGTAGAGCTCCAAGAAAGGTAGTGTCCAGAAAGATAGGGATCAGCTCAGAAAAGCTAACGCCCAATTAGAAGTGAGTCCAGCCACAGATGTTAACAATAATAGGAAGGTCTTCTGCAGGAATATTGCTGGCAAAGAAAGACTAGGAATAATGTGGGCCCTCTCTAGAAGTTAACAGGAGACCTGGCTACCTTGGATTTGGAGAAGACTGAGGTTCTCAGTGAATTCTTTGCCTCAGTCTTCACAGGCAAGTGCTCTGACCACACTGCTCAAGTCACAAAAGACATATGGAGGCACTGGGCGAACGAAGCCCTTAAGCCCACTGTAGGAGAGGATCAGGTTTGAGATCATTTAAGGATTGGCCAGAGGTTCTGAGGGAACTACCAATGACGTTGCTAAGCCACTGTCCATCATATTTGAAAAGTCATGGTAGTCAGGCAGAAGTTCCTGATGACTGGAAAAAGGGAAATATATCCCCACAGACCAGTTGGTCTCACCCCTGTGCCTGGCAAAATCATGGAGTAGATTCTCCTGGAAGCCATGCTAAGTCACATGAAAAGCAATGAGGAAACTGGCAACAGACAACCTGGCTTCACTAAGGACAAATCCTGCCAGACCAATGTGGTGGCCTTCTATGATGGGACTACAGAACTCATGGATAGAGACAGAGCAACTGACTTAGTCTACCTGGACTTTTCACAAGTCCCACATAAGACACTGTCCCACACAACAGCCTTGTCTCTAAATTGGAGAGGCATGGATCTGATGGATGAACCACCTGCTGGATAAAGAAGTGGCTGGATGGCCACACCAGAGAGTTGTGATCAACTATTTTACGTCCGTGTGGAGACCCATAACGAGTGTTGTCCCTCAGAGGTTGGTGGTGTGACCTGTCTTGCTCAACATCTTTGTCGGCAACATGGAGAGTGGGATTGTGTGCACCCTCAGCAAGTTTGCCAATGACACCCAACTGTTTGGTGCAGTTGACATACTGGAGGGAAGGAATACCATCCAGAGGGACCTTGACATACTTGAGGGTCAATGCAAACCTCATGATGTTCAACAAAGCAAAGTGCAAGGTCCAGCCCCTAGGTCAGGGAAATACCACGGACAGCTACAAGTTGAGTGGACAAGTGATTCAGAGCAGCCCCTGCAGTGACGAACTTGGAGGTGTTGGTCAATAAGAAACTGAACATGAGCTGGTTTCAGCGTGTGCTCACAGCCCAGAAAGCTAACGTATACTGGGCTGCATCAAAAGGAGTGTGATCAGCAGGTCGAAGGAGTGATTCTATCCCTCTACTCTGCTCTTGTGAGACCCCAATTAGAGTACTATGTGCAGTTCTCAACATAAGAAGGATACGGAGCTGCTGGAGCAAGTCCAGAGGAGGGCCACAAGGATAAGGGGGCTAACGCACCTCCTGTAATGAAAACAGGCTGAGAAAGTTGGGGCTGTTCAGCCTGGAAAAGAGAAGCTGTGTGGAGACTTCATAACAGCCTTCCAGTATCTGAAGGGGGCCTACAAGGATGTTGACAGGGGCTCTTCACCAGGGACAGTAGTGCTAGGACAAGTGGTAACAGGTTCAAACTTGAACAGGGGATATTTAGGTTAGATACAAGGATAGATACAGAGGCTCTGGAAAAGGCTGTCCTTGTGAATGCTGGCAGTATTCAAGGCCAGGCTGGACAGGTTTCCTGAGTGACCTAATGGGAGGTTGTCCCTGCCCATGGCTGAGGGTTGAAACTAGATGATCCTGAAGACCTTTCCAACCCAAACCATTCTATTATTCTATATGGAATGTCAGGTACCGGATGCCAAATAAGTAGATTACCTGATCAAGACAGAAACAAGTGAATTGAGACTCAGTATCTTCCAGAAGCATTCTACCACCACTTCTGTCATATAAAGTGGTAGAAAGCCCCCTGCCGCATGTTATTTAAACAATGAGCACTGAGTGAAACTACAGATAGCAGCATGACTACCTTTCATTTTCTGAGGGACTCAGCTTACAAAACTAAGTAAAAACTGCTTTGAATAAGAAGATTGCACCAAGTCTGACCTACAGAAGTTGAATGATTTACATTTGGGTATATGCAAAAATAAGTTCTAGAAGAGAAATTAGAGACCATCAAAACAACAGAAGTTCACTGACACACAACAGTTTGAAGTGGCTATCAAGATTATCTTTCTTCCTCCTTCCCCCATACCCCAGACAATTCATATTTTGAGCAAATCACTCCAGCAATCCAAGTTTTGCCATGCTGTGCATTTATAAATGATACATATTGCAATTACACCACATTTTCAGGCACAGATGTCTCCGGTACCTCCACTGAACAGAAGTACCGCTACCCAAAAGAACTCTTCTACTTTGATGGACATTACTAGAACAAGACTAGCAACCTTCTTTCAACTGCAACATAGAATGATAGAATAGTTAGGGTTGGAAAGGACCTTAAGATCATCTAGTTCCAACCCCCCTGCCATGGGCAGGGATACCTCCCACTAAACCACGTCACCCAAGGCTCTGTCCAACCTGGCCTTGAACACTGCCAGGGATGGAGTCTTCACAACTTCCTTGGGCAACCCATTCCAGTGCCTTAAGGAATACACAAATGGGGTAGGCACCCTACTTATTAAGAAAAAGCCAAAATTATATATAAAAATACCAAATCTACTTACTCTGTTTTCTCTGCAATCTTAAAAAAAAACAAAGACAAAAAAACAAGTATATTTTTAAGCTCTACATCAGTGCTTTTCTCTAGAGCATCAGAAGAGTAGATTTGTTACACAGCGCCTTTCGAAACTTTACCATAGCTGCAAGAGGCAAATACAGGGTAAGCCTACCTCAAAGATTTAGCAGTATTTCTTAAGAAACCTGTTTTCAAAAGGAGATTACTTTCATACTCTAAAATTTTCCACTGAAGTGATCATCAATTGTGCAATATTTTAAGTGATCAATACATATATGCAAACAG
Organism: Psittacus erithacus; assembly: GCA_009867235.2. NCBI lineage: Eukaryota > Metazoa > Chordata > Aves > Psittaciformes > Psittacidae > Psittacus > Psittacus erithacus. The sequence continues at coordinate 53,887 of WYDI02037908.1, read as the reverse complement.
TGTTTAAAAAAAAAAACTGTTCAAGTAACATGCCATAGTTTAGGGGTACAATGTTTTGGAATGACCCTTATTTGAACTGGCTATGTTTCCTCTCATTTTCTTCATGCCTTTTCAAGACAGGGCTACAGCAATTCACCAAAATACTTCTGGCACCCATTCCTTCCTACAAGTACCTTCTTTAGCCCCCAACACATCCGTCAACAGCTTTCTTCCACTGCAAGAAGAAGTGTCAACTCTCACCAAGAAGTGTTAATTCATTAACTGGAAATTACAGAAATAATGTTATAATTAATCCAAATGCAAGACAACGTTACTGAAAGTTACATTCCTACGTTATAGCTACTGAAAACTACTGCGCTGCATGCCTAAAGCAAGTAATTTAAAATGTTAGCTCAAAACTTAAAATGGTGAAGTATTTATTACACCATTACACAACAGAGCCCTAAAAAGCAATACTCTGCTGATTAGAAACTTGCAAGTCAATTTACTTAAGGCCTGAACTTAAGCCTTCTATTCTGTTAAGTAATATTCAGAGTTCCATGCAGATTTTGTCAAGTAAATCTTATTACCATTCCATAAAGTGAAATCATTAGGGCAGCAAGCAGCACAGAAATTAAGTTAGTCTGAAACATTTGGAAGTCTAGACACAAAACTTTACAGGTGGCTTAGCCGCAATAAAAAAGGGCAGTTTCAACTCTTTCCCTCTCCAACACTTTCTTTTTTTCAACTGGCAGTTTGCTTTCAGGGTTATTTTGGGATGGATTCACTGGCTGTTGCTTGCAGTTAATAACAATAATAACACCACCACCACTGCTTTTTTTTCCTTCCACAGAGACCCACTCTGCACTAAAACACATGTACCATTTTCACTTGCATTCTGCTGCTTTGTAGATCCACTATATAGCATCACAGTCACCAATTCACATTTCCAGAGAAGACCTTAATCTTCACACACATAATCTTCACAATCTCAAATTAAAAAAGTTATAGACATGGTGATAATCTATAATCCCTCCCTTTCATACAGATCACTACTATAGTTAAATGTTTCTATAGTCTCTATTACAACTTCAACATGGGAGGGAATCAGAGGGCTGGAGCACCTCTACTGTGAACAGGGCTGGGCTTGTTCAGCCTGGAGAACACAAGACTCTGTGGAGACTTTAGAAAAGCTTCTGGTACATAAAGGGGCCAACTACAATTCCAATCTGGACAACTAAATTCCTTACTCCTTAACTGGAGAGTGAGGGATTAATTTATATTTATAAATTCCATTTCTGAAGTAGAACATCCAAGCAGCATGGACTCAGTTGTGTCAAGGTTTGAGTTTTTTGGGTTTTTCTGTTTGTTTGTTGGGTTTTTTTGGGGGGTGTGTATGGTTTTTTGTTTTGCTGGGTTTTTTTCCTTTTTGGAGAGTGTGTTTTTTGTTTGGGGGTTTTGGGTTTTTTTTGGTTTTGGCTGGGGTTTTTTTTAGCTCTCAAAATAAACAGTACTGAAGCACAGCAGGAGAGCGACACTGTAACAGGTAACAAAGCCACAGGAAAAAAAATAACCAATATGCTCATTTATGACTGAAATTATACTAATAACACAACTGCACCTGGCACAACTACTGAGAAATAAAAGCAATAAAACACTTATAATGGGTTGTGAAAGAGTAAAGTTGCAAGTTCAGTCCTCAATCACGCACTACTGATCTCACAGCATAATGTGTAAACTTTCAGATTATAAGTGACTCCAGAAGAAAGTCTCAGCCTGAAAAAAACAGTGATGCTACAGAAGTAGAGACAGAGCTTTCATAATCTGATGGCAGCATAGATCCCTTTTACATGAGGAAAGACATCTCATAACACCACTGGTAAAGCAACCGGAAGGACTCAATCATTACAGAAAGAATTGTGAAGTCTTACAAGTATCTAGCAGTTAATTAAAATTAAGCACTGAAGCTATTATGAACTCACAGCCATGACAGCAATTATCTTCTCTTGCAACCTACAGAGCTCAACAAGTTACGCAGCGGTCTCACACCAACTTTTATCAACTGCTGGATTGTTACCTGTGTTGCCTTTAAATCTTCATTTCTGTTCTTTAAAGCACTTGTTAAAACAAAACCAGCACACTAATCACTACAGTAAATACAAGTAGCATAAGAAGATTCATTTAATTCTTTATGTTGACCATTAAGAAATGTGGACCTTTCATTCATGTTATCTTTTACCACCTCATCAGCCAAATTGCAGCTAAACAAACTCAATGTTCAGCATACATGTTTTTGCCATTAAATGTGGCCTGAAGCTGTAACAAAGAGCCCATGGCAAGCACACACATCGAAGGATCCTTTGATGGAATGCTTGCTTGTCACTTTACTTCTTTTTTCAAGATGTCTGGTGACAGCAGCTAATTTTCTCAAACAAATGTCATCTACTACCAGTCTTCTAGAAGTTAGCTTCCAAAGATACTTGGGTATTTGGCAAGTTTGCCAAGGCAGTAACAGAAGAAATAATGTGAATTACTGCAGTTCAAACCAGTCCTGAAGTTTCCAGCTAATCTCTTTTATACTGGAGACTGGTCAAAGTAGTACATAAGCAAGAACAGAAAATGAAGGCAGTCCTGTGTCTGCTTTAAAGATAATGTTACAGTGTGTTTCACAGAAGGAAGGGTTTTTTCACCAAGGCCTTGCCTATGACTTTTACCCTACTGTAACTTAGTAAAAAAACACCAAACAACCCACAAGACAGAGTTTCTGCCGTGGTTACACAAAAGAAAACAGCACTGTATTTTCACAGTTTCTATGTAAGAAACACAAACTATATAGCCACTCTGGTACAGAGATGCAGAAATCCACCCTCTGGAGGCAGTGGCTGATACTCCAGGTATTGAAATAATACCAATTTGTAGCAAACCTAGCCTTTTTTTTGTCTATTACTCCTTTGCTTTCTGCTCCAACTCAGCCCCTCAAACCAGTTATGATACATGATTAAAAAAACCAATGTAGTCACATCCATACTGGCACTGCCTACAACCCCTGTATAAAGCACTACTTGGGATTTTATTAACTTGCTTTTTGATTTATCAATTAGGGCACTACTAAGGTGGAAAAAAAAGTGCATCACCTATGCGGGGACTAGGGTCTTCTGTTCTTCTAAAGGTGCATAACGTACATTTACAGGAAGCATCTTTCTACGACTAGTTTGGGAAATAATGAGCTTCACTCCAAAGGCATCTAGAAGTTAAAATCTGCACTACAGAATTTTACTTTATATACTCTGATCCAGTTAGAAATCCTGCCTATAGTCACTGAAGGTGGGGACTTGTGGCACTGCACAGCAGGAATAAAAAAAGGCCTAGGATTCACTTGATACATAGTAAAAATGAGAATGCTTTTAGTATTGGAAATGCTATATTCTAGAACATATTTAATAAATCTAGAAACAAGTCATTAGTTTGTACTAAAAAACCCTAGAAGTTTCCATCCTCAATCCCAACGACGTTTTGTTACCAAACTGGAAGTCACACGGCCCTTTCACAAACCTCACCCAGGACCTGCTTTGTCATCATAAAACAGCTTTAGAGTTTTCTTCATGTTTAGAAACATATTTTGGCACAACTGACAAGAGCTGGCCTATGGTCTTTCAGTGCTCATTTTCCAGAAGACTCTGTGGACATAGGATGGAGACCACTAAGCCACATACTCTAATGCGCAACCTAGACTGCATCACCAGATTCAAAACAATATAGAAACGTCCTCAAAACTTCAGCCAAGAAGACTAACCCTTTAATCTCACTATGGGGATATTTCTGCTTGTGTGTACATACATGGTTTTTCAATGCAGCTCTGCCTCCCTTCACGCCTTCAACCGAACTCTCACTACCAATTTCACAGGTTCTCTCCTTAGCTGTTTTGCCTAACAACATATACCACCACTTCAGTACAGCGTACCACAGCTTCACAGTTCCATACGGTTGTACACTGAGGTCCTTTTAGTACTTTTTTTTCCACTGCGGGCATGCAACACATTGTATAGATTCTGTCACCAAGCATTCCAGGTTCTTAAGTCCCATGGAAGAGGAAAAGATACTCTCAATTAACAGGATTAGCAGTTGACTATAGAGAGTAATGAGAGAACAATCAAACGGTCAGTCAGGAACTTTTGCTCCCACTCCAAACCACATACACCACTGCAAACATGTTTCTTGACACTTTATGGAAGTTATTAAGTAAACACAGGTCATGAAGACTCCTGTATTTTAAAGTAATAGGCATTTTTCCCAAATATTGTGTCAAGAACTATTCCATAAACAAGCAAGCTGTTAGCAGTTTATAGATCTTTCTGATCCTACCAATTCAGTCTATCCTATTTCCTAAGAAATGTCCCAAACTAGCTATAGAGCTGCATATAATATCCAAGATTAGAAAAACGTTTTACTTAAGTTGCTTAGTAGCATATGGTTTCTAAAACAGATACTGGCATCCTGACACACCACAATTGCACATGTTGTGCAAAGCTTTCAACATTATGTTTGTACTCTCTACATATTTTCTGATTGATCTTTCAGGATTGCCTCCCACCCCAAAATATCAGGATCAAACATGATCACTAAGTAATTTTCCAAGTTCTTTACTCTCTTCCTCCAACTTGACAAAGTAAGATGAGACAAGCAAGATATTATTTCTTATTTACCCCTACATATTTTATTACTGTGGAAAGTTTTGCCAAAAACAGTAACTCCCCATCTTGCTTTTAGGATAACCCAATCAGACAACTGGTCTTCTAGAATTTGGATGTGGTGTCTACTTTGAAATAACACACTACTCCTAAACCTGGCATATGAAATAACGTAAGAGCACACAGCAATCTTAAGGGTCACAAATAAAGGTGCTACTATAAGAACCAAATCTAGACAGCAGACAATACGCTTAAGACATCCTACATTACTACAGAAACAGATCACCATGCTCATACCAGTCCCTCTACTGGGCAAGCAGAAAAGGCATGGTTTTCATTATAACTTCCAAAGGCCACCAATAAATCCAATTATATGCGAGAAGTAAATACACAAGCCTCCGACCTACAAAGAGGTTGTGTAGTATGCTAGAACACTGAAGCTAGAAAGTGTCTTATTTCAATATACTGATACTAAGTAATCTTAAACTGCAGTTAAGTAAAGACTTCAAGGCTTTTTAAGCACATGGACGAAAGAGAACACCAACGGAGGGAGAGTATATCAGACAGTTCTTCGAAGCTTTCTCCCTTCCAACTGTTTCAATCCCATGCTATTTTTTTTTTTGAGCCAGCTTCTTAGTATCGCACAGTACATGCATTTCAAGCTTAAGCTGCAAAGCTGCTGAGCCACAATAGACTTCAGTCTCTAACAGCCTGTTAATCTGTTAATACTAAAACTAATACATATTTTTCTGCTTTAATACTGCTAAATCCAAGTTCCATTCTTTTGTATTTCACTCACAGAATATCATCTGATTCTCTGATTGGTATACAGGTTATAGCATCACCTCCGTAAGTACAAGAGAGAAGGGTTCTGAAGGAAACAGTCACATCTGCTCACTTCAGTATATGCATAGCAGTACAGTGAATAGTTTGCAGGGAGTGTTGTGAAGAAACATGCAAACTATTCAGTATCTCTAGTTTCATAGGGAATAATAATGGCTAGTTGATTTATGTTTAAAAGAATCTAAAGATATTACAGTCACAGCAATTCACATATAAATCTACCTTGCTTGCAAAGAAACTAATGCACTACCCTGCTTAAAGAAATTCCTGTTAGGCTGTTTTTCTTGAATTTCTAAACTACAATTTTTAATTTAACTCTGTGTTTACCTGAAGTTCATTGTAAACAAACCTCTTCAGCAGTTTTTCTGGCCAAAATAAAGTCTAAAAGTTGTAGAAGATAAATTTCTTTAGTATCTCAGAAAGTGCAGGATTCAATACTGCATATGTATTCTGCTTTCACACAGAGAGCAAGTATCACATATGTTCAAGCAACACCATAGGTAGAGAAAACAAATCACTTAAGTGAACTTACACAAGTACCAGAATTACAAACTGCAAAGAAATAAACAGACTAGATACCACATTTGCATGAAGTCTCGATAACAAGTCATATATCAAAAATAACTCTGTACTGTTCTTTTAAATACGTATAATAAAGACTAATGCAAGCTACAGTGAGTCCATGCCTCACTACTGAAACCATAAATAAGTAACACATCATCACAGACTCTTACCAGAATGTATGCTGTACTGAAAATACATACTGCACTTCAAATAACTGCAGTAATCTATCTGGAACGCTGAAACAGGGCCACTTCTCATCTTTCATCATTCCAGAGGGGACAAAAAAAACCCAAAACAACGCACGTATTTGTGCAGTTCACAGGTTACTTTACCTACTACCTGGAAATCTTAAGCCAGCTTAATATTCATCAATTAAATTAAAAAAACCTCAAACCCACACCATACACATCCCGTTCCATTAGAGTACATTTAGAATCCTTTCCCTGAAAATTTTAAACTTAAGTACTATCACTAACAGCAACATCATCTTTCATTTCTAAGTTGTCAACATCTCACAGAGAGTATTCCCTAAAGCTATCCACCCACTCACAAGTTTCCTGTACTCCTCCAGTCAGAACAATTTCTTCAAAATAGCAACACACCTATAACAAGTATCCTACTGATCTAACTTAAATAACATCAACCCTCACAGACGTGATCTCTAGCCTCAGTTGTACTTGTCATACAAGCCTATAACACTTATTCCCTTTTACACTTCAAAAAGTTCTTAGCGACTAAAGCAAAAGAAAACCTGAAGAACTTTCAGAACCCAAACACTGCTGTGTTCTTAAAAACTTCTAACTGAACGAAGCTGCCTTGTTAATATAAATGAAACACCACAAAACCTCCCAAAAACACCCCCCCACGTCCCCGACAACAACAAAAAAGCAGCTACGTACTCAAAGAAATACTGAGGCACTGGCTTTGGCTTTAAAGAAGGAAAGCGAATGCAAAATTTCCTATCAGCAACGCTTATCTGGTTTATTATGACAGAGGTAACAGTAAAGCCCGAATAAAGCTCTCTAAGTTAAAGCAACAGCCCAACTGACTGCCGGCCGACAAGAGCTCTGCAGACAGCCTCCTCCACCACTTAGACGACACCCTTTACCGCGCTCGGATCTCTTCTGCTTTACCGGGGAACAATGCGCCACCCGCCAGACCCAACCGCGCCATAACCCCCTCCCGCGCCGCTCGAGGCCGCCAACGCTCCGCGCCCAAAAGCTGCCGTGGAACGGCCGCAGCGTCCCCGCCCCCCGCGGCTGCCGGCCGGTTCCCAGACGGGACGAAACGACAAACATGCCGTGAAGAAACTTCGGGGCAGCTGCCGGAGGGCCCACCGTCACGGTCGCGGGATAAAGAGGCGGCAGGGCTCCCTCCAGCGCGGCCTGGGCCTTCCCCACCGCGCCCAGGCCCGCAGCACCCAGCAGCCGCGCCGCGGCCCGCCGTGCCTGGCCCGGGCGCTAGGTTCTCGGTGGGCGTGAGCTAGGCGGCGCCGCACACGGCAGGCCCAGGCAGCTCTGCTAGCTCGGACCCGACGGCGCCTGAGAACCATCTGGAGGTCTGTGCGCGGAGGGGAGCAGGCGCCAGGCCCGCGCCGCCGCCTAAGAGTCACCACCGGCGCGCTGGTCCACCCGAAGCGGCGGCAGGGAGAGCTCACCGACCGCCATCCCGCCCGTACCTCGGCAAGCACGTCCCCCCGCGACAGGCCCCAGGCTGCCTCCGGTCAGGCCGAAAAACCACCGCTTGCCACCATCACCGACACTTCAAGATGGCGGACATATCAGCGCTTGGGAGCCCTCCTCTCCGTCCGCCCCTCCTGCCAATCATGCCACCCCAGCTCCACCCCCTCCTCAACTCGCGTCTTTCTATTGGGTAATGTGCGAAGCTCGGCCTCTCACTGGCAGTCTGATGGATGTCAGTCACTCAGCTGTGCGACTGCAACTGGGTGCAAGGGGCAAGAGCGGCGGGCTCTCGGCTTCGTGTTGGCCAATCAACGCATGGGGCGGGAGCGTCTGGCTTCCCACCTTCCCAACTTAGCAACAAGGTGACGTTGCCCTGACGGGCGTTACTCTCACCCAATAGGAAGAGCAAATTCCTTTCAAAAATAAACCCTCTCGGCCCAATCGCGAGCGGCGGGGCTCAGACCAGGCACCAGCGGGAGGTGGTGACGACACCCCGTAGCCTCGCCCCCCCCGCCTAGCCATTGGCCAGCTGGTAGAGCCCCGCCCCTCCGGGCGCGGCGCGGGCGCCAAGCTGCCTGACAACAAGCGTCTGAGTGGGGAGGGAGGGGTCTCCGGTGAGGGGAATTGGGTCAAGCGGCCGAGCCTTCGGGGTGCGTGCGGCGGAGCCGGGCGTCGCGGTCCTTGGTCTCCCCATGGACCTCCACCTGAGAGCCTGTAGTGCTTTAACGGCAGCGCACTAGGATATACGTGTGTGAAAGCCAGGGAACGTGCAGGAGCCGTGGCCCCGGCCGCCTTCCCTGCCTGCCGCCGGCGGTGCTGCTGGCTGAGGCGGCAGCTTTGCAACCCCTCCGGCAACGGCCTCTGGTTGGAAGCTTGGGTGGCAGGTAGCTGGGCAGATGGCCTTGTGTGTCCCTCAGCTGGCCAAAAAACACCCGCCGTGTGGTGTTTCATGCCATGTGTCTGAGAGGGACAAGCGCATGCTGGCCACGGGCTTCCCTCACAAAACTTTCCAAAGTACTGACAGAATGAAGGGGGACGGCTTTAGACTGAAAGAGAGAAGATTTATATTAGATACTAGGAAGAAATTCTTCCCTGTGAGGGTGGTGAGGCGCTGGCACAGGTTGCCCAGAGAAGCTGCAGCTGCCCCATCCCTGGCAGTGTTCAAGGCCAGGTTGGATGGGGCTTGGAGCAACCTGGTCTAGTGGAAGGTGTCCCTCCCTGCTCGTGGGCTGGAACTAGATGAGTTTTAAGGTCCCTTTCAACCCAAACCACTCTGTGATTCTACAAACTATCTCTGTCCAAAGCGGCAGTGACCCCTCTGGCTGCTGCTTTTTCACCCCTCAGCACAGATCTCTAGATTTCAAACTGGCACTGGCAGGATGAGATCCCAGTCCCTGGAGAAGACTACCTCACTGGTCAACAGTGCTTCACCTGTGGGCAGCACAAGTAACCACTGTGTCTGGTTTCAGCAGCTTTTGTTTGGTTTTGGTGGGGTTTTGCTGGTCCAGCCTGGCCTTGAACACTTCCAGTGACAGGGTAGTTCTTGCAGGCACCTTAGGTTGGACAGATGAAAATGGAAGGGTAGCACAGATTGCTCTGTTTATTTCATATACCAAAGTAAGGGGAAGACAATACATTTCTTTGACTTCATTATGAATCAGCAGTTTATGATGAAGCAACTCCCCTTTGAATAATGTATCTTCACATCTTTCACATGCTCATCTGACATACAAAGTTAAGCTCAGTACAACTGCACTTACATCCTGTTGTAAATCAATGTCCAACTCAGCAGATCTGCTCCCATTAAAACAAAATTATTGATATTACGAAGACACATAAATATTGAGGGTACTGCTGCAGAAAGCAGTTTCTTTTTCAGGAGAGAAACAGTGAGTCAAACTAGAAATAAGCTCAAATTCTGGGCTACAAGACCTGTCTTTATATAGACAGGTCTTAATGGGGGCCTGTCTCTGCATGAAACGTCTTCAAGTTGTTTTGTGGACAAAGGGAAGATGTAACCAGTAAAGCTGTGTGCTTACGTTTCTGTGTGTACTCTCTTTTTCACAGTAAGGACTGATTTTTACCTGCAGATCAGAGAGAGTCCACATCTTCCACTTCACACTGGTATTGTGTTCAGGAAAACTTTAAAGCAAGATATAGGCTGCTTGGGGTTCCACTGTTTTTTATCACTTTAAATACAGAAAGACAGGTTAAGACGCTTACCTCTAAAGAGCAAGGTAGCCAATAGATTTACAATAGCTGCAAACCTGGTCTTTGTGCTGAGTCCCGGCACTCACACAGCAGAAACTTGCCAGCTACTCAGGTGCTTGGTTTCATAATGCCTGTTGCATAAAAGGCTGGACACAGTGCCAGCTTGCTTTTTGTTCCTACATCTTTCCCACCAGATGACCAAGCTTTGGCTCCTGTGCTGTCTGTAGGCATTCCTGGTTCTACCAAAGATGGACTCACAGCACACTTTACCCTACTTGTTCACGTTACCCACCAGCGTAGGATGGCACATCCTTATTTCGCAAAATGTCTGTGAACAGAAGCCATCCCCAAGCCATGGGCCCACTGGGTTGCTTCCCTGAGGAGGAAAATGTTGGCTGCCAGCTCAGACACATGATCATCTTATTCTGCCCGAATAAGTTAGTAGAGCTGCAGCAATTATGCATGCGTGTGATCTTAATGTGTCGGAAACACACGGTAAAACCGCAGCAGCATGAAATGTATTGATCCACAGAGTTACACAGTTGGGTCTCTGAGTGTGGAGCTTGTTTGAGTTTTCTTTTTAACTCTAGCAGATTCATTTAGTAAAAGGTACCAAAACTGGTTATCCTCAAAACAACCAGCATGAAATGGGACATTGTTTCTTTTTCCACTATTTCAGCTGGTGCTCAGTCCAGAAAGCTCTCTAGACTGCATTTGTTCCACATTTATTTTAGCTGTCTTCTTTTTCTCTTCTTTCACTGTGTTTGATTTTTGTTTGGTTTGTCTGTGTCATGCCCCTTGCATGTTCTAGCAGTGAGTGCCTGCATTGACTACAATAAATGGAGATTTCACAATATAAAGTATATAGAGGCAGTTCTGGTGTATTGTCAGTTGTCAATGACAGTCTGTAGGAAAGACATTGTACTGGAAGCTGTGAGCAGGGAGTTAATAGGAAAGAGTGGTGAATGAGTTCAAATAATGAATAAATGAGAGTACAAACTTAAAATGGCATTCTCAGGACAAGCAACTAGGTTTTTAAAAGGATGATGAGATTATAACCTTTAGCAGGCACCAGAGGCAGTATCAGGAGAAGGGATTAATAGTGTGGAACAGCTACTGCAGTGAAATGACTACTTTGTATAGTTTCTGTAAGCATAAAGCTTGTCTTTGCAACAAAGTAGTGTTAAATTGTGTTGCTGCTGACATCCTATATCCTGAGCAAATGTGCCTGGATGTAAGGGATGGATCTCAACTCAGAAGGGGCAGGATGATGTTTGCGCTGGCACATTCCTGGTTTCCAAGGGCTTCATAACCACCATCTCAATTCTGGAAAGGTTTGGGGAGAGAGTTCCTGTCAACATATTTGTAAATCTTGATTTTGTATAATTCTTTTTTAAAACTGCAACTGTCCAGCTGATACTACCATTGCCATAGCAGTTGGTAATGCTAGGGTGCTACTACCTCAAGGCAGAAATACTTCCATGTCTACAAGGAGGATCTCAAAGCACTGCTGAAAAGTTGAACAATATGAAGAGGTTACGTGGCTTACCCAATGTCACACAGTAAGCTGAACCAGAGGCAAAATTCTGAAATCACAGTCCTTTATCCCTGGGACTTGTGTGCAAATCTGAAAACCTCCATGCCATTCCTGTGCCTGTGATTACAGGCAAATCAGAGAAAAACCAACAAAACCTAGCATGCTTTGTGTGGCTATAGTATTGAATCACTGGCATGGAAACTCTGAGAACTTACAGGCATGGTCTGTGACCCGAGGCTTGAAAATGTTTTACTAAATGGGTTATTTGATTGCAAATGTCAGTATCTTAACTTTATAATGGTTGCACTTCCAGAGACAGCCACTTCTGATGGGTTCCTCTAATAATTCAAGTCAGCCACTTCCTCAAGATAAAGTGGTATGCAAATAAAAAAAAACATCAGCTTGTGCAGCCACCATCAACCCGTCAACCAATGCTGAGCATGTTTCCTCACTGCACACCATTAACCCTCAGCCAGAGCTGCTACTACCTCCTGAGGCTAGTTGGACCCAAGTACAGAGCTGCCAAACACTAGAGAGCTTTTGCTGGGGGCCCTGTGGCTCAGCAGCTCTGCCACACCTTGGAGAACAAGCTTATCTTCCCAAGCAGTGGCATAGGCTGCCAAGCCAGCTCATCCTGTGGCTTTGCAATTGCTAGATAATGGCACCAGAGGAGGGAAGGCAGGACTGCACCCCTTCAGCAGCATTTCACTGCCAGTTACTGCATAGCCATAATAAAAGACCATGAGCATGTGGTCTCCTGTGCCAGCTATGCCATGATAACCATGGTTCTGTCCCTATCAACATGTTGTCTTCCCTTTGGTCGTCCAGGACAGGGGGGTACCCTGTGAAGTTTTACTGGTTTCCAGTTGACCCAGCTTGCGGGACTTGGGTTTCTCCACAGGAGCAGGTAGTGACAGCACCTATGTACAGGTCTGGAGCTGAACCTCCCCACCAGTGACATCTGGCCATTTGATCACCTCAGGCATGAAGCCATCATCTAAACCGGTTTTAATCTGATTGTAGTTAACTATTCTGAGCACTGACAAGTTCCACTTATGGAACAGACCTAGAAAGAGTGGAACAATTGGGTGCCTTGCACCAAAAGGTACCCAGCTGTGTTAACACTAGATGAATATTTGTAGAGTAAGGTCAGTTGAGACACAAACACATCTGATTTAACCATAGCCCTTACAAAATCCTTTGTCACACTCATAGCTCAGGAGAAAGTAAAGCCCTTTAAAGAATTTTAATTACTTAATGTTTAGCCCAACATCTTGTTAAAACTGTGAAAATTAAGTAGCTTTAAGAAGAGGAAAGGAGCATTTCTGAACAATGATTTCATAGTTATACTCCTGAGGGTGAACGTGGATGTTTGGCTGTACCAAACCCACAAGTTAATCCATTTAGTTGAAACAAAATGTTCAAATTCAGTTTTCTAATCTCATTCCCAGTACTGATCCTATTAGCATTTCTGAGACAAATCTGTTGGGGAGTAGGATGGGACCTCCATACCATCCCCGTTGCCCTGCTGGAGAGAGCGTAGGCATAGAAGGGAAGCTTTGGCACCAACTCATTTAATTTTAACCTGGGCCTTGAGTGCTTTAGCCATCTCCCTTCCCTCACTATGGGAGGGCTGATAGTAGTGCTATAATTAAAGCAATTACATTGCCATTGATAAATGCCTGCAAGTATCAGTACTTCTAATACACCTGTAGAAAATCCTCAGTGGACTGTGATGTCTTTTATCTGGTAAGTTTAAGGGCTGCTCAATATGCTACCAACATTGAATTGGACTGTAGTAAATTGCTGTGAGGGATCCTCTGTCAGGTTTGACGCTGTCCTGTTGCCACAAGGGTAGTGTATGGTCCCTTTAAATGGTTTGAGCTCTCTGAGGTGTCTTTTTTTTTCCATGCTGTGTTGCATGCACATACATATGTGTGGTCTTTCTTGCATGTATTGCACAACTAGGAAACTTCGCTCAGTACCTCTTAGTATTTCTTCTCATCCATTTTCTAAAGGAATAGAGAAAAACAGGGATGTACTGGGTGCAGCATGGTCAAAACCTGTGCCGCATAAGGCAGCTTGATGTAGTTTATTGGAGACTCTCTATTCTATTGCGTAGTAAAATGGGTGCAGAAATAGAAGTTCTAACATTGCTTCCTGTGCTACCACCAACCCCATGTATATATGTCAGCATGGTTTCCCTTGAACAATAACCTGTGGGGATTTTTGTCCAGATAAAAGGACTGGATGTTTACAGTTTATCTCCCATCCAAACATAATAGTGTTAATTAGAAATCATGGGGTGCAGGGTAAGATGTGGTTACATCAATTATTAACACAATAACCAAATTATGCTCTAATAATAAAACAGATGGTGCTGTAAGCAGAATAAAGAGTGAAGTATAGTTTCCAATAAACCTTTGAGGCTAAAACCTAAGTCTAGAGATAAAGGTGAGCAGAACTGAGTTAAATATCCACTAAACACTCAGTAGACAACATACACTTGCAGCACCCAGAGCAGATGCAGAAAGTTGGCTTTGATGACTGGGCTACAGCAGCACTCATCTTACTCTGGTCCTGCTGGCCTGACAGGAGGTTGGCAGTATGTTCCCATACCAGGAGAGCTTGTAATCTGGTGGTTACAGGTACACTGAAGAGGTGCAGGTTGAAATTCCCATGGGCGAAGAAGGAAATGGGAACTTGGTATCCTGCAGCCTCGTTAAGTGGACTAAGACCTAGACTTCTGTACGTAAGCAGCACCCATCACCTCTTTCTTCTCCCTGTGGCTATGCCTCAAAAGAAAACATCACCAAGGACTGTAAATTGTGAAGAGTACAGTACCCTGGAAGCATGCCTAGGACTTGGGATGCTGACCAAACTGAGCTCTTGGGGACCCAGGCTAAACAATACAGAGTTTCTTCATCATGATTCAGATGCAAGTTGCTTGACCCTCTCAGAGCCCTCACAGGGGTTTTTGATACCTCAAATCTTGTAGAGCAGCTGAGGTGGAGGATTGCAGGATTGTAATTTTAGACTGGAGTGTCTTAATCCCAATTCAAGCAGTTAAATGCTTTGGATATAGATCCTACTATCACAGAGGAGAAAAAAAGGAAGAAAGCTGCTAAAGAAATAATTGAATGCAGATTCAGGGAGTGTTCATTTTTCTTCTGCTTCTTTAGACATGCAGTGGGCACTGTTTTTGCTATCTAGTTACCTATTAAAAGAAAAAGTAACACTGAGTTCAGCAACAGTGCTAATTACCAGCATAACCACATGACCATGCTAGGCTAATGATAGCCCTAAACCCGTGTTATCTTTTAATAGCTAAGCTGATTAAACTAGCACAGAGGAAAAACAAGTTAGAGAAATTACCTTCATGGTACTTCTCCTAGGAAAATGAAGGTGCTTTCCAAGCTTGCAAAGTGCATGTATCACATGTCATTTCCCAATCAGCCAAGGTAAAACTGCCTAGTTAACTACTGAGTTCACGTTTCTGTGAAACTGTATCACAGGACAGAAACAGATAATAGAAACAGGCTGGGTCACCCAGGCAAACTTGTGAACACAGGGAATAGTCATCTAATCCATTGCATGACATAAGCAGCAGTTTCAATTTGTTTTTGCTTCAAGCTTTCCTCTCCCTTCTCTTTCTCCCCCTTCAATTCCACCCCAGAGAAGGGTGTTTCATTCCCCAAACTGGTTAAGATAGGAGGTTGTACAGAGTTTAAGTACTGCAACCTTGAAATACAAAACCAAACTCTGGTTTTACCCCCATGTTCACAGAGGAGGCACACAGGAAAGAGGAGGTATTCCACTGTTCGAAGGCCAGAAACGACAGCTATGATCAGCTAACACATCTTTTGGTAGCTGGAATGATTAAACCAGCACAGGAAAAACAAGATGGAGAAATTACCTTTTATGGTACTTCTAGGAAAATGAAGATGCTTTCTTTAACTCAGCCCCTTTCTCTCCCTATCTCTCTTAACTGGCCACCCTCATAGTATGGTACATACAGGCAAACAAGAGGGGTGCCAATCAAATGGATTAGAGTCCTAAAAAGTGTAAGTGATTACAATTAACTGTACAGGTAGTTTCCACCTCTGTGATAGGGAATGCCCTGCAGAGGCCCCATGACCCACTTGGGCAATGCTATTTAACTCTTTTTAAGCTACAAAAGAGGCACAGACATACAAAGGATGCCATATCCAGTCTGAACAGAGCTTGAGCTAACCTTGGCATAGATTAAGACAGATACCAGGATGTGAGGGATAGTTTTCCAGCCTCTGCTTGAGATTTTCATGAGCAAATATCTCCAAACTCAACTGATCTCACTAAGGACTTGACTTGTAACAAATGTGAAACGCTTACCCTTTGCCCTTTAGTCTGGCCTTTAGGTGCCGGATTTAATCCTTTGTGTCTGAGGATTTCATCTGACAACATCCATCCCAAGTCTAATTTGGCTGTTGGTGTGAAAGAAACAGGAGGACATCAATAGGTAAGAGATTTTGAAATGGAGCTTGGACCATCCTGCACGAGAGAGCTCTAGAGTGCCTGAAACCGTTCTGTGATACCCCTAAGCAAATAACGTCCCCCACCCACATGTCTTCTGCAGCATTTAGAATTTTTCAGAAGTTTCTAATTAATGCCCAGACTGCTTTAAGTATCTGTGGAAGTTATAAATATTCTGTTTTCTGAACAAATTGACAGTCTTCATGTTTTGCTACCTGAAACATCTTGTGTTGCAGTGAGTCAAATACCCCTCCTGTGTTATCAGGAGCGATTAGTATGTGCCGGAGGCTGCCTTTATGTCAGTCAGAATTTGTCCTCAAATTTAATTTTTCTGAGTAAATTAGAGACTATAAATACTGAGTGACTCCACTGTGACGTGGCCAGAGAAACCCACCTAACTTAATGTATCTCATCTCTGTCTCTTCCTGTCTTTCCTGACCTGCTGCCCCCATACCATGACACAAATACTCAAACATGAGGCTTGGCAGTCAGAGGGATTAGGTTCCTAAAAACTGTACATGATTGCAGTTAACTGTTCATGTAGTTCTAACATCTGAGATAGGGAATGCATTGCAGATACCTCATGACCTGCTTGGGTGATGCTATTTAACCTTTTTTTATATTAAGAGAGACCTATGTACACCAAGGACCACAACCTCAGAAGGATTTGTAATTGTCTGTCTTCCAAACACTCACAAAGCCATCAAAAGGAATTAGTGCTTAGCCCTGAGAATTTAGGCCAAAATTATGTGCCTAAGGCTGCTGAGGAAAACCTGGAATTAAGTTTGTATCTGTCCAAGCCTTCTACATGGGTAGTAAGAGAATTTCTGCTTTTTGGCGGTTTGAAGTTTTTGAGGGTTTTTTTAATGTCACTACTTTTCCCCCCACATTATGTGACTATATATATGTGCAGGTAAAACCGCATTTTTTAATTAGACAGTCTTAATTAATAGATGTGTATGGTGTGTTAGAGGGGCCATGTGCACTTCAAGGTCTTCTGTCAGGTTACTAAGAATTATTTGTATTCCCTGGCATATTTTTTGGCTTTGTTTGTGCACTGATGTGTTGGTTTTCAAATTGGTTCCCACCCCCAATCCCCTTCCCAGCAGTAATAGGTGACCTACTTTCAGCCCTGGACATCTGCTAACTGTAGCCCATCACCCCCTCTGTCATTTAACCCCTTCTTCCCTTCCTCCCTCCCTCTCTGCAGAGCATCTGCTATCTCTTAGCGCTTCCAGGGAGCTGGTGCTGTCCTGCAGGCTGCGGGCAGAGACCCTGAGACAGTGGCTGCCTGAGCAGAGGTTTCTGAGCCTCACACTGAGGGAGACTTTTGCTTCCCCACGGACTTCTTAGGCACCCTGTCCCCATGCTGAATAGGGATGCTGTGTTTGCTCAGCAGTGGTCTGGTCAGCAGCACCCATGAGGTAAAAATTCATCCTGCTTCTCATGAATAGAACAGTTCACTTGGATGGGACTACAGTGATCATCTAGTCCAACTGGCTGACCATTTCAGGGATGATCAAAAATTAAAGCCTGTTATGAAGGCTCTCCATGCAGAATTCTCCCTTTTACAGAGGCAGTGCTTTCTCTCAGAGGCCTCTTGTACCATCACCACACTTCTGAAGCAGCCCTTGATGCTGCCTTGCAATCTGTTTCAAAAGCAGTTTGTCTTGTCCCTCTTAGCCCCTTCCCTGCCCTGTGCTGGAAACCCTCAGCTGGAGGGAGCAGTGGTGTTTGCTTGCTTTGCAGATTTTTCAGGCAGTGCCAGTTGTGTGGCTTGGTTCTGGATGGTAAGGTGGTGGTCTGTAAAGCTGCCCAGGCTCTGCCCTTGCTGCTCCATGACATTTGCAGATCAAGAGCATAGTGTTGCAGTGTGATTCTTGCATGGCAGTTGAGAGCAGGTGTGGTACTTGTGGTACCCGGGGCCTTTGGCTAGTTTTGCAATGCAAATATGCTTCTAGTTTCATTAGTTTATGCACTAGCTTTATTGACTATACAATGTATGCTTCTAGTTTGGTTAATTTATGCACTGACTTCATTGACTATGCAATGTCTCCCTTCTAACAAACAGTAGGTGGCATGTTTGGCTCAAAAATGTAAGTGCTCTGTCCCAGATTTGCCGGCAAGGGAAGATGCACAGAGATTGGGAGGGAAAAATGCAGTACAAATGCCCTTTCACTGATTTTTCATCATAACTTCAAGCTGTCATGGTAAAGGTTAATTCTGGCTGGGCAGTCCTGCCTCTTTTTGCTAGCAATAGTCCAGCCTAAGGGGAAAGGTAGTGTTTCCCCTTGCAGCGGCCCAGACAAAGGTGCTCAGGGGGATAGCATGAGAGTATACTCATTCTGCCATTGGAATTTGCCCATGCTGATGTACTGCTGTTGCTTTCTAGTCCTTTGGTGAGGTTTGATGGAGTAAGCCCACACAATGTACAGAAGGAAATGAGAAGAAGGACCAGGAGTAGACACTGAGCTCTAATTACTTCTGTGTTCTCATGTAAGTAATGCCTCATGGACAAGGTATGAGTTCACAGACATTTCAAGCTTCTGATATCCCATGCAAGGAGGAGGAAATCTCCCATTATTTCATTGATTAGAAAAAGAAAGGCCACTCAAAGCAAATCCTGCCCTTTGCACAGGACAAGCAAAGCAGTTCCAGAAATTTGAACTCATTCTTGTTGAAGTGAACTGTTGGCTTATGCAGCTGCATGATAAGCAACAGTCTAGAGCAGGCTTTGCTTGGACAGACTATTTGCAATCACCCAGCCCTGAGTCTGGTCATTCCATCTCCTGCCAGCTCCCAAAGCAGCCTTGAAACCCCACAGAACTGTACAAGTGTCCCTCAGGCCTGATCTGCCCCATGCATGAAGCCTTCACTAATGAGAAGAAGCTCAGCAAAGCCATTTAAGCCTGTGGCATGGAGCAAAGCTCAAAAGAAGGACAGTATAGAAGTGATGGACAGGGAAATAAATGTACATTTTCTTCCTGGAAATCTGGTCTGGCTTGGGGAATATGCAGGAGTAGATTTCAGTTGAACAGTCAAGGTTAGTTAGTTAATACCCCAGGATTCCCAAGCACTCCCATCTAAGCATATGTAGAATTTAAAACTATAAATCTAGAGAAATGTAGTATCTGTACAGATGCTGTATGTATAACCTCAAAAAGGGGGTAGTACAGAAGTGAGGAACAGGGAAGCAAGTGTGTGTATATATAGACGTATAGACAGTAGATACTTACTTTCAACAACACGAAGGGATCAGTTGTCAGAGCTGTTTAAACACCAAGCACTAGTCAAGAGACTTATCATTGCTGGCTGTCTTTCTTTCTGTTAGAAGTGATCAGGAAAACAGGCTGCTCCAGACCAAAGGACCAGGGTGTCTGTGGGCAGGTCAGGCACTGGTGTATTTCCTGTTAGAGACAAGCCAAAATAAGCAGTATACATGAGAGAAATAATTTCCTCCTGCTGTCAAACACCACCAGGCCTGCAAACAGAAGTCTGCACTTACCCTATGGCTGCTGAGAACAGAGGGAAAGACAGACGTGCTGATGATTCCCTTTACTGCGTTGCTTCTTCCTGGTGATACTAAATCCCCCCTGTGCCCCTGCCCCACGCAGGTGTCCCTGCAAACAAAGGATATAAGAACAGCCTCTTTTTTTTTCCCAAAAGATCCTTTGATCCTTCTGGGCATTGGCCTTTTCATGATTCTTGTATCTGGATTTCCGTACCTTCCGTGTTTCCACCCAAAGAAGAAAATAAAGGAGATAGATGATTAACTTGGTTTAAAAAATCTGCGTTGATCTCATTGCATTAAAGCTGAAGTCAGACACCAAACAAGTTGCTGCTATAGCTACACATATAAAGCTGCCTAGCAGAGGTTCTGCTTCCACCACCAAAAAAGGGGTTTTACTGTTACAGGTTTTCTAGGGCTGAGGAAAATCACTGATAGCAGCAAAATGTCTATTGGCATGTAATGGCAGGGCTTTATTCTGTTATAAAAATCTCATTCTGAGAAAAGCTACAGCCACCATCACTGTTTTAAATGTAGTGCAAGGGGAGGAGACAGGGTAATTCCCTGTGGAAAAGGGCAGCTCTGGAGCTGTGCTTCCCTTGGGAAATGAAGTTTGGTGAGCAACTCTTCACACCAGATGACTGTGCCATCTCGTGGTTTCAGTTAGTGCTAGATCTAAGTATTTTGTTTGTATTTTTTTGATATGGATGTCTCCCCGTAAATGACAGATCTAGTGAAACTGCAAGAAAGTAGTACAGTGAGAAAGGCAGTAGGAGTCAAGAGCCAAGTCTAGTAACTACATTTGCTGTTTCTCCCATCCCAAATTAGTCTGTCCATGCACCCAACTCAACCTACTAGCTCAAAGGGGGGTCAAACACTTGGTACAAGTAGTTGCCTGCCACACTGGAGGCAAGGCAGTTTATTCTTGGTACTTCTTAACCTGAAATCTTCAAGGTCAGATAATCTTTGGTCACTGCAGTTGTCTTTTGTCACCTGAAACTCTATCCCCTTGACAGCAGAGGCACCATTACAAACCATCACCATCTCCATGCTGCTTTTGCTCAAGCAGGGGCCTCCTTGATGTCCAACCTGCCTGCATCAGCTGGATCCTGCTGCATCCTAGGAGGGCACATTGGAGAGCTCTATAAAGAAAAGGCCAGCATCTGTTTCAGGGGCCTTGAGCTTGAAGTGAAGGGTCCCTGGGACCAGGCTGTGTGCATGTACAGAGGCAGTCTGCCCTATCTGCATGTCAGATGAAGGGAGGCAAGGCCAGCAGAAACACAGAAGGTGATCCAGCCTGTGAAGTGAGGTCACAGAGCCACATCAATCACAATAAGAAAAGCCTCAAGGTCTTTCGGCTTGCAGTATGACCCAAATGATACTGAATGCTCAAAAACTAGTCTCTTATCTTTAAAACATGTCACTGGCTTGTCCTAAGTAATGTTGGCACACATAAGACAGGCAGGAGTTGAACTGCCATTAACTCCCCTTTTGTTGTTGTTTAGGTAACTAAGCAGCCAGGCAGTGAGCAGAGGGCTTGGCTGTCCTGGCCAACTGGTTACAGATAGTGAAAGCAGCAAAATGGAAAAGCTGAAATGAAAACATACAAGCAAAAATCACTCCTGCACTTCCCTAAGAAGAAGAGGAAATTCTTCATGCTGATTAGCTAACTTTAGGAAGGAAAAACCCCACATCAACAGATGTCACCAGGTGTCCCAGCCAGTCAAGAGAGCACCTGTGTGCTGACCTGTGAATGCACGCGTCCTGCTGCAGCTGAGACTTTAAAGGGTGATGTTATTTCAAACATCCCATACCTTGAGATGTTTAAAGATTTACAGAGTCTAATGGCAAAATTTCCACTTTCAACTGAGGCTCCTACTGACAGACGTGGACATCTCATATGAGCTTAACTACCTTTTTTTAAGGGTCTATTACATAGATAGCTTCAACATAGCCATACTGGCATTCTTCTATTCAAGAAGAATGACTTTTAGGTTAAGATGGTAAATTTCACAAATTTGAGACCACCAATATTGACTAGAGAAATCAAGACCAAACTAGACTCACTGGAACTAATTTTGAAGTATGTTCACCATAAGCACATAACAAAAAGTCATTAGTTAAAAGATTTACTTTCACATCCTGCAACATCAATTTAAAAGATACCATACAATTAAAAAAAGAAACACAGAGCTGACCAGATCTAATCAAAACACAGAGATTATTCCTTTGTAGTGTAACATTTTTTATAAGGTCATGATGCTGACAAACTTGTGGGAAGTTCTACAGATAGCTAACAATTGTAATTCTAAGGGCGCTCACCTTTCCAACCAACCTTTTTACCTCCTTGTTCTTGCTGTTATTGTACATTTTAAAATAAACACCAAGAACACAACAACACTTTCCTTAGGTAGCATTTAAACAAATTGTGATACTGGCTGATTGTTTCTACTGTAGGTGATGAAACAGTTTTGCTCATAAAAAGGGCTGCTAACCAAATCTTTTGAAAGTATTTATTATAAAATAAAATCTACAGAATCTATAGTACAAATGCAGAGTCTGTTATCTGTACAGATATTTATACAAAATATCGGTTACTTCAAACAAGACTTTGGTTTTGTTAATATAAAGAAACACTGCAGTTTCATGACCAGAAAATTGTTAACCTATAATGGTCTGAAGTGATCAAAGCCTCAAAGAAATTTTTCTTAAGACAGTATTACCAAGTTCATTTGTATGCTAGGAAGTCAGGCTTGAAAAAATACTTGGTAAAGACTTTCTGTAACACACGACAGATTTTATGTCTCTAATGAAAAGTACTGTAGTGAAAAGCTGAAAATAGCATCAATTTAATCCCCAAACACATCAGTGTCAGTGACTGGATTTATTTTTTTTTAATGTTATGTATTTTTGACAGGTATCGAGACTTCTGCTGGGACAGATATGAGTGCATAAACCAAAGTTCACTTGAAATAATACATTTGAGAGAAATTCCAAAATATTACAAATTTAAGACATGCATGCTCTAAAAATTTCAGTTGTCAGCTTTCAGTTAGTGCCACAACTTGTGGATATATATGTTTTAACTGAAGAGAACTCTAAAGATGATACAAAGTTGTGTTAAAACCAGTGGAATACAATCTACATGTGATTTGGGGGCACTTGTGATTTAAGGCTTTTTTTTCCCCAGTTAATATACTGAACTGTTTAAAACATGCAAGGCACTGAGGTACTGGGTTTGGTTGTCTTTTGTAGTAACAAATGCTACAAAATGATACAAATGCAAAGCTGTAATTGTTAGGCTGTTTGCAGAATACACATTTTTATATAAAAAAAGATTGTGTGAGGATTGTATTATAAAAATTCTTGGTACTCTTTGTATATTCATGTACATTTACAGTAGCAGCAATTGTGATACAATTAGGTAAGAAAGCAGTCTGGTTAGAGTTTTGTTTCTGAAATTTGCCCTCCAAATTTCATACACCAGCACAACAATCTGCCCATTTTCAACAGCTTTTGTTTTATCTCTGTAGGCTGATGAATTCGGTTTACAGCTATTGTGCTTGTAGTTACAACCAAAATATTTTCATACTTATTTAGGCACTGCTGGATCTTTGTATGAATAAAACTGGAATATCACTCCTTTTGTCAAACACAGCTACCTTGGGAATACTGTCACAGAAGCAGCATCATTCTTATTTGGAGACAGGTGCATAACTGGGGAGTATTAGCTTTTCAAAGATGCGAATGCCAGTGAATTAGTCATTTACTGTGGCAGTCAAACCTGCTTTTCTCCCCTGGTAAGTCCTTCTAGGCACATTCTCTGCACGTATTTTGTGGACCTATTTAGGAATTGCTATTGGGGTCTTCCATCCACCAGGATTCTGCGTTGGCTGGAGAGAACCCAGCCCCAGAATGCAGAGGCGGGCTGAAGGCTCATGCTGGGAACAGCCAGGATGTGACAGCATGCTGTCACAAGTAGCTGGAGCACTGTCAGCATGTCAGGACATGACACTGAAGGATTTTGTTGTGGAATGCAGAAGCCATTTGTATCAGACTGGTTTCCATCATTCCTATCAGCAGGCTTAACACTGATCAAGGCCAGGCTGGACACGGCCTTGGGCAACAGGGACTAGTGGAAGGTGCCCCTTCCCATGGCAGGGGGGTTGGAACTAGATGATCTTGAGGTCCTTTCCAACTCAAACCAGTCTATGATTCTATGATTTAACCCCAATTTTTCCTTTTTTTTTTCCCTCCAGGGAAGTTTGATCTTATGTCAAAAGGCCCACAGCATAGTTGGCCAGCCTCAAAATAAATAAATAAAAAGAAAAATACTCTTTACAGAAAATAGAGTAAGTGTTCTCAGGAAGGATAGCGAGAAGACCTGACAGGATGGAAAATACCTATGTATAGTAATATTTCTTTTAACATGTTGTAAATACCTTAAGCTGTTTAGCTGAACTTAGAGTAGCTCAAGAAAGAGATTTTTTGCCTTTAATACTGAGGAGAAAATATTGCAATTCCTAAGGGAACAGCCGCAGAACCAGCAGACACTGCTCAGCATTTAGGATTCAGCCTTCCCTGAATCTTCTACAGACAAGGCAAAATTATGGCAAGGACTCCACTCATAATTCATAATGGAGTCATAATAAGACATAGAAACAACTGAATAACTGATCTGTAAAAAACTGCCATTGACTGTGGCTTGTCTAAGGCTCTGTCCGAACATGGACATTTACATAATGTCCTTCAGCACTGTAACAGCAAATACGTTACTTCCAGTTCAGGGCTCCATGCCAGATACTCTTGTGTGTTACTAGTTATTGGGAACATGCTTGCCTTCTGTTTTCATTTCCTGACATTAATGGCTATTACTTGTAGTACAATTATAAGCACAGCTAACTCACTTGGACGGACTCAACATACACTCCAACAAAATGACTGACATCAGAGAAGATCTGCTTCTGAAAGTGCTTGAAGCAAAGAGGACACACAACTTCTGTGGTTTGGCTGACCACAATTGTAAAGTAATACAATGTGCTACAGAGGCTCTGATGAAAGATACCACCACAGCCTTCCCTAAGAAAGGAATCTGTCCCCTCAGGCAATGGAGGAACATTCCTGTGACTGCCACACCAGCCCAGTGTGAACAGACCTTACTGAGTGTTCCTGCTTCCAAATCCTTTTTCACTGCTGTACACAGCTTCAGAATTTCTAAAGCCCCAGAATCGAAGAGGCACCAGTTGGCATAAAAACGGAGATAACTCAATGGGTCCTAGTATATGATCTTCTAGACATCAGACAGAAAACAGGTCTAGGATAAATGGGCCTCAGTATTTCCAGAAGGCCCATCCTAGGTGTGTAGACCACGTGTTAAGGGAAGAGACCATTTGGTTGTTACACTGAAAAGAATCAGAGCTCTTAGGGAAGTGCTTGCACCTTTTGCAAACCAGAGAGATCAAAGTTTATTATTGAAAATCAAACTCACTATTCCAAAAGAAGAAACTTATTTCAACCTTTCTCTTTAGAATATGATTATAGCACAGTCTGATTTTCAGACTTGGAATATTTTGCATTATAACACTATCCTAAAGAAAACATTATTGGTCATAGATACAGATTTAGCGCCACCTTAGCCTAAGTGCTCTTTAGCGATCTGCCCAGACATAAGAAAACTTAACCAGTAAGACAGCTGGGAAAGTGCTAATGAAGTTTCCTCAAAATCTTCCAGCAATAATGAACAAATTAATTACCTCCATTGCAAATGTCAGGGTGTGGTGGCTGTTGACCAGTCTAGCTGAAGTAAAGTCAAGCTATAATTTATACAAAACTTTTGCTTGCAAGTAAAGTATACTTCACTGCTGAAGATCATGACTTGTCCATTTACCTTACAGCTTCACACTGCTGCTACGTCTGGCCTGTGGACAGGATAAAACCTGCAAAAGAGAAGACGACCCCAGTAGCTGCTTTCACAACTGCACTGGAAGGCAGGTAAGGTGCTCTCTGCTAGGACATCTCTGCTTTAAATCTAACACAGAACCAACCATATTGTTTGTCTGTTACTAGCTGCGTTCCAGACACAGTTCTGCATTACACCCTGAGCAGTTTCAAGTACTAATATGCAGTCATATTGG
This sequence comes from Psittacus erithacus, assembly GCA_009867235.2. Classification (NCBI taxonomy): domain Eukaryota; kingdom Metazoa; phylum Chordata; class Aves; order Psittaciformes; family Psittacidae; genus Psittacus; species Psittacus erithacus. The sequence continues at coordinate 28,229 of WYDI02037908.1, read as the reverse complement.
GCTTGGAAATTAGTGGCTGAAAACACTGATTCAAGTACTCACAAACTCACATGGGTTGCCCAGTCACATGCACTTCCCTGCAGGTTCTCAGGGGAGAACTCTTAAAATATTTCAGTCAGCTTTCTCATGGAAAACTTCTGAACTGTTAAAACTATGCCTAAACCTCACCAAAATGCAACTCTCCCCCACATATTTCCTATTCAACCACAACTTGCATGCATTCACTAATTCCCCGCAACTCTTTCATCCTGATCTAGAAGAAAATGGCATCTACTTGCTAGAGTTTTGCCTGAAAGTTCACAGGATGGAAACCACCAAGAGCACTCTGAGGACTTCTGGAGAAAAGTAGCTCCTGTCACTCAAATTTTCTTTCTGGTCTTTTCTAGCTCCAGGAGGGCAGTCATCCTTTTAAAGCATACAATCTACAGCAATCAAGAGTTATTATTTAAACATTTGATAGATTTCTATACAAATTCTTTTTATAAGAGGCTTTTAAAGTAAGTCTTATGGAGCATTGTGGGGCTTAAATTCTGACCACCAAACTTCCAAGTGCCTCAGAGGGGGCAATTTCTCAGCAAACATCAGCAGCAAGAGGCTATGAATGCTCAACTGAAATCAAAATGTACATGCCTAATTTACCTCATTCAGTAAATCCTTCCTTCCTTCCAAGTATCTAAGCTCCAAAAGAATTTGACTCTTATGACAGTTTATCTCTCAAGCAAGAATGCTGTTTTCTTGGACTCAACTCCAAAGTTTGGATATATGTTTTCTGATGTAAGTCTTCAGATGAAGCGGTTGGGATTGTTATAGTTGTGGCTTTTTAAAAAGATCAGTGGTTTAATGAAAAACAAAAAAAAAATCCCAACCCAAAACAACATAGTTTTGCATTCAGTTCATCACAGGCATACAGGAAAATTAACATGGTACATCTTTAAGCTAGAGATGTAACATGAAACACCTAAGCTAATGAATTAATTATAAATGGTGAACAATTATCACACAGAAAATTACATATGATATGAAACTGGTCTACCAACTGCTGTAATGCAAAACAAGTACTTCTTTATGTGATCAATGTAGTACATAAAGTATCCTGTGGATCTATACTAATTTAGTTGGCTGAAACATGATCACATGAGAATTGTTTTGTTTCACGAAGTCATTAACAGTTGTTCAGAGACCTGCTAAGAGTAACAAACTGTGGTGTTGTCCCTCTTGGCATACTACAGAATGACTGATGTTGATAGAGGATAGGGAAAGAACACATTCTTACAGTTCAAAGCTGTAATCACCAATTCTGTATTTTTCTCCATGAAAAATGGTGGGCATCTTCTTTGTGCTCAGTGTCTCAAAATGAAAATTTAGACAGGAAGGTAGTAAAAGCTACTTTAAGAGTTTTAGCAACACAACAGTGGCAGCACAAGTCCTGTCCTCAGGAACAATGCAGACAGAAAGAACAGATCTGGACTAATAAATCTGAAAGCATGAACTGGACCAGAACACTGTAGTCCCAGCTCCTCCACCACCACCACAAAGACCTGTGTCCTGGAGTTGCACAGTTTCTCTGATGTGCTCTCAAGTAGCTTGCTAAAAAGACACAAAACCAAGTACAGTTTAAGTCAAACAAGAAAAAAGGCTTGCATTGTTGCCAACAATATTAAGGCTGTCAAGAGCCCAACACGTATTATTCAGCAGCTGCAGAAACAGCTGAGAATCTACATATTCTGAACTTCCCTCAAATGTCCCAAGCAGGCACTCACATTATCATCATCAGAGCTGAATATATGAATTGCCATAAAATACCCAATCCCTTTTGTTACAGCAAAAGAATACGCAAAGCAAAAATTTATCTTCTGTATTTTGAAAGAGACTGATCCTAGCCACCATTCCCTAAGTGTTTTTTTGGTAGGAGTCGGGAATATGCACACTTTGCTGTTCATGATGTCCTTAGGTTACAGCAATTTGTATTAGAGTTTATTTTATTTCAAATTAATTAGAAATAAGTATTTGTCCCCTATCCTTCCCTCTCCCCCCCCCTTTTTCTATTTCTAAACCTGAATAATGGTGTGGCTGATTTTTATGAGATCTAACTGTTTGAATAGCAGATGTTTTTGCTTTGAGCTATGCAGATGCCATTTTCTATGAACACCAATTAGAACCCAAACAACTTTCCCCATTTAAATGCATGAAAGCCGACATATCATTACTTTTTGTAACATGAACATTGGAAATGAAGTAATTCTCTGGTCAAGTCAATATAAGTGAACATCTCAGAGACCTGTCACAGTGAATTCCTGTACTTTTGGGAAAAAGAGAACTAGCCCTGTATTTTGAGGAGCAGCTATTACAGCCTCTTCCCAGATAGTCATCAAAGGAAGGATGACAGAATTTGGTTTCATCACAATTCAAACGGTGAGTCTGACCAAATAAGCACTTTTCGCAGACACTTCTCATAGCTTAAATACCATTTTACTTGCCCCTTCCTGTAACCCACAGATCAATACAACTGTTTCTGCTACCATTCACCCACTCAAGTGGGGAACTGACTGGTGCTAAACCAGGTTTTTTAAGGCTGGTTATCTTTTTTAGCTTGAATCATTTCCAGAACTAGCCATGTACAGTGGCACAGACATGAGGCATGACATGACAGCTTAACTAGGCCTGTGAGCCTAGATAAGCTGTAAGGTTTGGCCAAAAGAAGTGTTCTTCCAGTTCAATCCTAAGCAAAAGGAGAGGGAGGTTTGAAATCTGGGTCTCAGCATGTGAGTTCTGCTGGGAAGCATTCAGCTCATGTGTAAACAGGAGCATCTAAGGGTTGTGACCATCGCATGTGTTCTCCCAGTGGTGGGAAGGGGTAAGATACTGACAATTTTATTTAAACATCTTTTTCTTCTCTGCGAATAAACTTACATCTTTCTTTAGACTCTTCCACAGGCCACTTTGCTTATTTGTCTCACATTAATAAAAAGAATTACATATACGTTGCACGTAAAAAGGTGACTTAAAAATGCAAAAAGGCTCAACATTCCCTCCCCAGATCCTTTGGAGATTAATTTTCATGACTTCAAGAAGGCAAATATGGCACAAAAGAATGGAAATTAAGTTAAAAAAATCAATTTTATAAATATTCTTCCTCTGTACAATTTTTCACAGCCCCATCCCTCCCACCCATTTTTATTCACATTTCTTTTTCTTAAATTCCCACCCCAATTTATTTTTAAATCATAAAATATATATTTTAAATCTGTTCATATTTTAAAATATTTACAGGAAGAGTTCCTTCTGTTGAGGTCATGAGGAGTCTGTACAAGGAGAGGGTGGAGGGGGGTAGAGGTGAAAATAGCTTCGTTCCGTGGCAGGAGATGGAGGGCAACTTTCTTCTGCTGACATGTACTGACTGCGAGGTGTGGGTGGTGGGGGATAAGGGTCTGAGTCTGAATTTAAATCAATATAGTATTTGTTGGCCTTCCATCGACTAGTAGTATAGTCACTGTCACAAACATCTGTGCTGCATGGGGTTGTGGGTGGAGCTATCCCTCGTATAATGTATGGCCTGCAGAAAAAAAATAAAACAAATACCCATATGCGTTAGTTGCAATTTAGGAAAAAAAGAAAAAAAGAAAGACAGATTGTAAATGAGTAGCTCTGTGTCCTCAGTCAGGATGCCTGCTTATGAATACTGTTGTGATCCTTAATTCATGTTTTTGTAGGAAACCAACAAGAGGTACCTGAACTGTGTTAAATTTGATTGGCACAACTACAACTACCCTCTGCCAGCAGCACATTCTTCCAGCCCCTGACCAGCCAGAGGAGACCACCAGGACCATATAGCCCAGTCACTAACAAATAGGGTGACTCATCAAAGAGTTTTATGAAGAGCTTGAGGGACTGAACAGAAACCACCAATTTTCTCTATACAGGACGGTAAGGGACTTACATTGCTATATAACCTACATATATTGCATTATTACTCAGCAACACTTTATTGGAAGGCACTAAACCATGTCATGTCAAAACATGAACACAAAGCCAACATTTAAACTTAAAACTGGCATAATCTCCATTTAAATGGTCATTTATTAAGACAAGGAAAGTTGGGGTTTTTTAACAAGGTAAAGCCTGCTTAAGATCCAAAACTAAAGGACAGATCAGTGTAAGATTTATCAAAACTTTTATATGAGCTGTACCTGTAAGATCTTGTGGTTGAAGGAATGTTTGAAGAATAAAACATCTCTGCATTATACAGGGAGCGATCGGTAGCTGGGGAAGGAGGTGGGTTCAAGATCTAGGAAAAATAGGAAAAAGTGCAAAAGTTTGGATTAATTCCACAAGTTCTTCTTTTGAAAATATTACTTATGCCTTCACCCTGTCACTCATCCTTATTTTATTTTCCTCTCCTTGGTGCTTGGGTAAATGAATGCATTTTTAAAGATACGGAAATTCATTATGAAACTTTACTCTGGGCTCACGTACACTTCAAGGCCTTCAAAGTTTGCACAGCACAAGGAATTTTCTTCCTTGCCACATCCATTATTACACTGGAAGGCTGTGGTAAAGCTGGAAATGAGACACAGTTTTGCTGAATCTCAGTGTAATTCGTTGGACCTAAGGACTGATACTATCCTCAAGGAACAAAGTCTGTTCCAATTTCAGCCCCTAAACTAAAACCCAGGTTAGTAGCAGGATCAGGAGGCTAAGTTCTTTTACCATAACTCATACAACTCCATCCTTGCCTGAATACTTTTTAACTGTGGTTCTGTAAACACATGATTTTGACACAGTTCGCAATGCAAAGAGCCTAAGAGCTAAAAAATAGTTACAGCCTGCCCTAGCCTATGTGTACATATACAGAGTTGCTGGTAACCCTCACACTAGGAAAAGTTTGTTGCACTTCAGAATCCTTTAGGATCCTTCCCATAGCAGGAAGCAGAACTTCTGACACGACCAGCAGGATACTGGCCTAAAAACAGGAGTGCACTTCATCCCTTCCAATGTGGAAAATTACAGCATTGCTATTGATGTATCTTGTACACAGCCTGTCCTGGGCATTTTGCCAAGCCGTGGCCTGCCACAGTGACCACGATAGCATCCTTCCTCTGCCTCTGCTCTTCTCTCATTATAGTAACTGTAAAATCACTGGAGTGGAGATCATTGTTTTGGTTCTCACTGTGCAGTGTCTAGCAAAATGATTCCTGGCCATTCAGTTGAGCATATCACTATTGATCATAAAATAACAGAATGGTTTGGGCTGGAAGGGACCTTAAAGCTCATCTATTTCCAACCCCCCTGCCACGGGCAGGGACGCCTTTCACTAGACCAGGTTGCTCCAAGCCCCATCCAACCTGGCCTTGAAAACTGCCAGGGATGGGGCAGCTGCAGCTTCTTTGGACAACCTGTGACAGTGCCTCACCACCCTCACAGGGAAGAACTTCAGCCTAAGATCTCATCTCAATCTCCCTTCTCCCAGTTTAAAGCCATTCTTTCCTCTTTCAAGATACATTTAAGTATTTTTATATAAATTCAGCTAAGTTTTTCTGTTCATCCTTTTTAGTGTGGCATTGACACATCTACCCAGTATTAGCATTAAACTGTTCAACATGTTGCAGAGATACTGGTGAAGTATGAGACAAGCTAAATTAGGAGGGCTGCTGACTTCCAAATATCTGCTAGCTGGACTAGCTGCTTGATAACTTCATTGAGAAGGTAATGCAAGAAATAAGTAACAGTTTTACCTTATCAATAGATAAGCTCACAAGCCTCTCTTTCTATTCTTGCCCTTCTTAAAGGGGAGAAATACCCACAAAGTATGTGGGCTCCCAAAAAATCACCTCACTAGCTAGCAGACTGACTCTGCAAGCTTGTGTGAACAGAAGAGTGAGTGCATGTTTTGCTTGGAAGCACTAAAAAAAACCTTACATGACAAAATGCTGGCTAACAGTATTTAATGTTTCTCCTACATATTCTTAAAGAATAACTCCTATTCATGGCTTTGAATTAATTCAGAGAAATGGGGACTAAAATTCTTTCACTTCCAACAGTTAAAAGTCAGAAATTGAGCTAAATTACAGCTGGAAAAAAACAAGCAAAGCAATGCCTCCTGGTACAAGCGTTTTCTCCCAGCACATGCACTTGGTTTTCTCAATCAACAATCAACACTATCTGAACAGCAAGCCAAGCTTATTTCTTATCCATTTTGTCGTAAATTAGAAAAAGCATGTAGCCTGCTTGTTTTCCCCCCACAGCCTGTCCTTCCCCTCCCCCCCCAACTCCTG
>WYDI02037908.1:0-21857 GCA_009867235.2 Psittacus erithacus | reverse complement strand
TGTTCTCAGGCTGAAAGTTAGAAACACAACGCCGCACCAGCCACTAAGAAGGAGAAAAAATGACTGCTACTGCTGAAACCATGACACATTTGCATTCCAGTCCTGTTGTGTCTTGTTTGTCTTTTTATTCCATGTGTGCCTGCAGCATTACACAGTGCAAAATGTCACCGAGCCACTGACATCAGTTTACAAAGAACAAAGAAGGTGGCACCTCCAAGGGAGTCAAGACATAAGAACAGAAATGCCCAGGAGCAACCCAGCTGAATACTACTCCAGTAGCAAAACATTTTAGACACCGTATAGCATTGTGTAATCCTCATGGACTACAACAAAGTCCTACCATAGAGTTCAATGGGCGTCAGACTGGGCCTGTAGATCATAAACAGTAATACCTTAGAATAATCATTATTCTATTTAGCAGCATAAATTTTCATCTTCTCTTACTTTAAAAGTGGGAGGTACTTAACTCAAAGGTATATTTTCAAGACATACCTGTGGGTAGAAAGTGGCTTTAGTGCTGGACGAGCTACTTGAAGAGGCTCCAGTAACATGGTTTCTGTCGTATAAGGGGGCACCACTGCTTCCTCCCATGAGACTCATGGAGCTGATCATGGACTTTCCACAAGAGATGCCTGTAGTGAGACAAGAAAGGAAAACAAGGTTAGGTAAACCACAATTCCATCTACCAACGCAAAACAGAAAACAAATCCACAGCTTGGCAAACCCGTGCAGCGCTACTGGTTGTCACTTTGGGAACAGTGTTTTATGTAAAAACAAGGAACAACATATTTTGTAAAGAAAACATCTCGCCCCCACACCACTTAATGTCTCACTGCAGCACTGAATCCCTCACAATCTTCTCTCAACACTCTGCTAAGAAAGGAATCTCTAGAACAGCTGACCCAAACTTTTCACCTAAATTGTTAACTATGAAATCTTCCAACTAAATTCAGGTGTTTGCAAAAAACCACTATACACTGCCTAAGAAAAACAAGCTAGAAAAACAAGCTACAAAGTTTTCATTTCCATCCAAAGAAAGTTAATTGCAAGTACATGAACGACAGCAAAAAAAAAATCATTATTTTTATTAAAAAAAAATAATAATAAAAAAAAAAAAAATCAAAATCACTGCTTAAACTGAAACCAGCAGTGGCAAAAAGAAGGAATCCTGGGTGACAGGAAAAGGGAAGACAACGTTCTCCAATCAGTTTTGCTGCAATATACACTTAAATCAGATCATACATTTTGAGCTTCTTCCTGTTAGACTACTCAGTGCTAATGAATGAGTTTAGTTTGGGAAGGTTTCAGAAAATTTTCAGAAGCAGGAAATATATATTATAAGCAGAGTGGCTCTATCTGAGATCAGCTCTATCTGGGATTCATGACTAACTGTTTTGGAAATGTCATGGTATTAGGAACCTATGCCTTTTCTTTAGAATGAACAACAATGGTAGTATTTTCAGCTGCTGTAACTTGTCACAGCAATATGGATTAGAACAAAATAAGAAATATAAATAAGAATCAGAATGACAGCTTGGTTAACACCTACAGATGTACAGAAAAAAACCACTGATACCTGCTTTACTTAAAAAAGATTTCGTGTGAAGTCCAAATTAGAACACTGCTGCAAAGATATCACTTGCAATGATTTCATCCTTAGCTTTTATTTCCTACCACAAAAACCTTTCAATAACCATAAAAACATACTTTAAGCAGGAATAGCTGACCACAGCCATTGAAGTGAGAGAGGCTAAACCTAAGTTACATCTGGCTATCTTCAAAGCCATGGCTAGAAGAAAACAACAATTAGCACATCTCACAAAGTTGTTTAATATGAAGAAGTGACACATCTTTTCATTTGTCTTTAAGTTTATCATCCATCTGATTTCAGCTGACATGAAAAGCAGACTCAAAATACTCTTAAGTATGGATTTTCTCTATTGTGACCCCATCTGGCAGGTTTACAGATGAACATTTACTTTCCAGCTTCCTGAACAGTACGAAGATATATTCTTTCTTCTCAGGGCTCTATAGTTAAGACTTTGCTATTTCCTCCATGAAAAGTATGTTTTACTTTGCAAAATGATCTGAGGTACATCATTTAAGTGTTTACTTTGATTTCTATTTGAGGTTTCTGGGTTCTTATTTATTAGGTGAATATCCTAAGCTTTTATGTATACATCAAGTTTTCCTTCGGTACCAGCATCATAGTTGCATGCACTTCTCCAACGGGATATTGAGTCCTTTGCAAGGTAGAGAAGCTTTGCGGTTTTAGAGATGAAGGACTGACACACAGAGAGAATAAATGCTTTGTCCAAAAGCAAACAGGAAAGCAGAACTGGAGATGGGCTAAAACAAAAGGCATGTTTTCGTTACACTTCAGGCAATGAGCGGCCAGACTATGATGCCACACCCAGGCTGCTTGTGTTCTTCCACATCTGCTGCTGTAACTTTGGGAAGTTTATCCCGTGTTCTTTTGTATTACAGTAAAGTAAGCTGCTTCATTTCATTCCACTGTGGAATAACATATCCATCTTGGGCAAACAGGCCATAATGCGTGAAGAACTTTAATGGACAGGACAGACAGAAAGAATAACTCAACAGAACTTTCACTAGAATGCTAAATGGCATTCTAGGAAACAGGAATGTGTGTTCCTGTTTTCAATATTGCACACGGTTCACTAGCCTTCATAGTGTTTTGCGGGCCTTAGGAACGAAGTACTACACAAAGCTCAGGCTTTATTACATAAACCAGAATGAACTATTTAAAAAGCATGTTTTCTCTGGCAAAATACAATTAATTTTCTATCAAAAAGTTAAATACCTGTGCCAATGCAGTTCAGCATGAAAACTGCTTTTGAAAACACGACAAGATGACTACTGAAATGTAGTTTTGCATACCTGATCCAAATGACAGATTTATACCAAAACCACTGAGCTGATCAACAACATCTAATTTCTGCACTCCAAATAATGTGTATAACTCCAAATCCAGACAATGTAATAGTACTCATTAAGTGCAAGGTCCTTACCATCCTTACCAGTAAAAGTGCCATGCTGAGAACTTCCTGGAGCAATAAAATTAAGAGGGACGTGAGGGGTGCCACTGACATACTCGTGTGGAAAAGGACTATTGGGCCCAGCATAGCGCTGACACACTACTCGCTGGCAAACAAAGTACATTCCTCCCATGACAAAAAGTGACAATATTATACCAATGACAGGACCAATGGCACTACTGTGTGGCTGCGACTCATCTGAGGATGGCTTTGTTTTTTCTGGAAAGAGAGAAGAAAAAAATAAAGAAGGTCATTAAACACGGGGCAATATATATGTTGCTGTCCTGGAGCTTGTTACAGCAAGTAAGACAGCTCAGTCATTCACACAATGTCTCTGAAAGTATCTGCATCAAACTGGGGCATCTATAGGTCCACATATTCTGATACCATGCACAGGACTTCATGCCTCTTCCTCCCCTCCATGTACATCAAGCAGTATTAGCAAGATACTCTCCTTTGTATCTAGCAATTCATCTCAGAACAGGATTACTTAGCATCTTGATAAGAACAATCCAGGAAGTTTTCATTTTTTCCTCCACAAAGTCTACAGATTAAGGATATAAAACACTTATAAACATGAAGTCCTCAATTAGAGAGGACTCTGCTCTCTCAAAAGCCATTTGGCCTAGCTTTTAAAAAATTAAAAAGCATTTAAAAATAAAAACATTTAAAAAAGCATTAAAAAATTAAAAGGTTTTACCAGTAGGGATGCTGCCATATGTATTAAGCAGTGGATGTCTTCCTTGCTAATATAGACCTTAAAATAGTATAGTTTGCTTTACTAAAATACAACTTGCTTTCTAAAATAGACCTTACAAATTGGAAGGAAAACAAAATCCAGAATATCTCAAATACTTCCTACTTATTTCTTTGTTCCCCATACAGCCCAATGTTAAACCATAAAAAGCACTGCAGTATTTACGATGAGCCATGTTTCCTATCTCCCTTGCTTATGGGTAACACATTCAAAATTATTGCTAAATAAACCTGACACCTCTATGTTTTTCCTATATGTGACATTCTTCAGTGAAAATCAGTTTTTCCATGTAATTCACACAATATTTATAGTTCTTTATATATACACAAATATATATTTATATTCATAAAGTGAAAAAAATAAAAAGAAACTTGGCCAAAGCCTATCAATTTTATGCATTCAGATCAAACTATAGACCCTTTCCCCCCTTAATGAAACTGCAAGAAGTGAAATGGTTCATATAAGATTCAAGCCTTCACTTCATAAAATTTTTCCTCAGTGGTTCTGGTTTCATTTCCTTCAGTGGAAAAACAACTGAAATTTGAAGAAGGAAGATAAAGGAAATACAAAGTTCTACCGATAAACTCTTTAACAGCTGAGCATCAAGAATTCATTTCTGTTTCACAGTCTTCACACTTATTAGTGCATGACAGCTTTTATGCCAGCTAAGTCCCTAATTTTCAAATAGATTAGATCAGATATGACACTAGAAAAAAGCAAAGACAAAATTAAAACATGTTCCCAAACTAACTAATTTAAAACACACAATTCTCATTTTGGTTAAATCTAGCTTCTTTTGAATGCAAGAAACCACAGAATGCTCTGTTCCACAAAGAGACTTCAGAGGAGACTGTCTTATGTCTACATAAAGACACATTTAAATCAGTTAAGACCTAATTGCAGGACCGGACCCTAGCTGCAAACAGGAAACAGCTGCATTAACTTGGCAGCATGAAAGTTTGTCAAGTGCACAAAGAAAATAAACTGAAAAAGAAAAAAAGAGGAAGAAGTGGCTTTACATTATCCAGAGAAGCGAGGGAATGGGGTGAGAGCTGAGAGAGAAACAGAAGACGTGGGAGAACAGTTTTTGTGGCCATTCTTTTAGCCTTTTCTTTGATTCACCACTTCAGTGGGCTCCTGTCACCACTTCTGTTTATGAAATATACTTTTCCTTGCTGTACCCACCATGAGGATGGAAGGAAGAGACAAGGTTACCCAAACCACCTGGTGACCCCTCTTCTCATCAGAGCAGTGGCACAGCTTCTGACAACTGGTGCTTTAAAACCTGACAAGACTCTAAGATATTAAAAATCTTGCAATTAGCCAAGGCCTTATAGGCAACATCATTAAGCAAAACCACCCAACACAAGGTGTGTATGTTCAGAATGAATTACCAACAAATCAGCACATCTATTTGCTTCTTTTCTAAAATGCTATGTTCCAACTATTTTGCTAAATGACTTGTGAGCTACTACATGCTCCCTTTATCTGCCCCATTGCCTGAAAACTTCATGCACTAGTCACCCTGATGGTGCAAAAAGAGGGGAATTGCAAGCAGAGCACAGATAAGCGAATTTTACCATCCACTTCGGACTGCAAAATAACAGATCCTGCCAAGGACTAGTACAGCAACAGCCATCAGCGTGCCTGTAACTTGCATAAACCTACTGGCATGGGAATGGCAGTTCAAAGTAACATTTTACCCAGAAACATTTTCCTGATATTCTTTTCCTCTCTATCTACACTTTAAGAGACCAGCTTGTGGTCTCTTGTGGACATTTGCTCACTGCATGCTAGTTTCTCCACATAATTATCCCATAGCTTGACCCTGCAATTGCAGTGGATTGGGCTGTGCACTTTTAAAAGCCACCCCAAGCTTAGCAGCAGCTCTGCAAGTACCAAGGTGCTGAGCAAAATAGAATCAGATCCCCTGGGTATAGATCTGAAGGCTCATCTAAAGAAGGCAGCACTGTATCTCATATAGCATTTTGTAACTAGCTTGAAGTAACACTGGGACTTCAGATCATCTTCACTAATGCTGTATTGCATTTCCTGTAATAATAGCATGACATACTTTATTACGTACATATTACATACATACATCTCATACAACTATGAGAATATATGGCCAAGATTCACTGGGCTACCCTGAAAGAATATTACTGTGCAAAGACGGGGGCTCTGCATAGGACATTATGCCTGAATGCAGCACTAGAATCTCAAGGAATGACATCTCACCACACATAAGCTCATCAGAACCATCGATGCAATCTGGAAAGGAGTCACACTGTTGCTTCAGGAGGATGCACTGGCCGCTTGCACATCGGAATTGATTGGGTAGACAAATTGCTGCACAGAAAGAAAGAAAAGATTAAGTATTACTTGCATGGCAGCATTTGAGCAACTTAAGAAAACAAAAAGTGAGACATGACGCCTCAGTTTATTTTTGACCAGGTAGGCACCAGAACACCTGCTTTGCTGCTGTGGATGAAATGCAAGTCTGCATATCTCTTGATTCTTCCTTCTTGTTATACACCCTAGTCAGTGGGGCTAAAATAAAATTCTGATCCCAGTAATTCCCCATATCCTTTGTCAAATCAGTCCTGTTGGGGCAAAACTGGGATCAAATCAGCAATAATTAATCTTACAATAACTAACAAAGTGTAGCTTATCACCTGACAGGTTAACAAAATGTAATAACCGGACATATTATAAGATCTTATATAGTCTATAGTATGTTATGTAGTCCTGTATAATACAACCTTGCTAATTAACTGATAAATTTCTTATCTATTTGTAGAAGCCTCTGATTCAGCAAAAAGGACTTGTTAATTAACTCTGGAATCTCTGTCAAGTCAAAGCATATAAAAAGACATAAAAGACAGACTGTTATACAAGGGCTAGTAACCAGCAGTCCTGGAAAGTTCATAGTACAGGTTATTTAATGCAAAAATAAGACAGGTTGTTTTCTTCTGGAGGAGAAGATCCAAATTCATGTTTCTGATCACAGCACTGGTGCTGGTTTGATGTGGACCTCCTCAACAGCCATACTTACTTTGCCATGGTCCATTTTGCAGAGCAGTTCTCATGTAAGAGAACTAAATTATTTATGGAGAAAACTTAGCTATATGCTTGATATCCATCAGCTCCTGATTTGGACTGTTGTGCCCCCAGTAAGCTGATGCAGCTCCAAAAGGTCTTACAGCGCATATAAAACATTTACATGTTAACAAAAGGCTCTAAAATTATCTAGAGCTCCCACCACACCACTTGGGTTTTTTCACTGTGAGAAGGGCCAAGTTCTGTGTGCATCTTCCTAGTTTCCAGTGACTACCAGCCCTCTACTTACTCTTGCAACTGTCTGCTTCTCCTTTGTCTTCTCAGTCTTCTGTCTTAATATCCTTTCCCGTCTTACATGCTATATTTTCTGTTGCTGTCCTGCCTTGTTGAACTTGTGGTTTCTTCTTAATCTAGCAATAGACAACTTGGTGTACTGAACATGTGTTGTTCGGGTGATGTAGTTTCTTCAGTGGCATGGTCATCCAGTTGCAATATCAAGACACTGTTAACCTTTTGACTTCCTCAGGATAAGACAGAACTAGCTAGCAGTACCATAACAGATTCAACAAGATGAAGGGCACAGTCTTGAAGATGTGGGACATATCTAGGGACATTTCCTTGGCCACTTCCAATCACGGTGTGCAACCCCTGTGCCAATGCTTCAGGTGCAACTCTCCAAAAACATGCCTTGGGAAATTAGGGGATAGAAGTGGCTTCTGAGAGAATCAAGGCATTGAACTCAGACCTATGGAAAGGCAGTGATTATTACTGCTCCGAGCACAAGGCAATTCCTCTGATGCATGAAGTGGAGTAGCAAAGTTCTATTAAGCCCAGTTATCCTCACTACCTGAATAAACTTCGTATCAAGAACAAGAATGCACTATATGCCACCTTTCCTTCCCCAAACGCAGTGGGTTATAGGCTGACATATGCTGAGGGACAAGAAAGGCCTAACGGATTTTAATTTTCTTAAGAACCCACTCTGGCTTTGGCCTGTAAAGATTCCTGAGGACTACAGAGTCCATGTTCACCACAACTCCCTCAGTCTAACCCTGGACACTGAGTATTTTCATAGCTCTTCTAGGGAAGTGTCAGCATCCTGGACAAAAGTTTAGACTTGGGTGGCTCAAGTGCTTGCAGAGAACTAGGTGTACAACCACTGAGCATTCAATAACTGAAGAAATGTGCTGCGACTGTTCTAGATCAGATGGTAATGCCCATCTGTGCCCTCAAAGAGGCAGTGCAGGGCAAGACAGGCATCTACAGTTCATATGATGCCAGGAACACTGGCATAAAGTTTGTTTAGCAGTGCCCACCATTTCACAGTGAGATGACCACATGCGCATTCCACCTTGACTCTGCATGTGTGTAATGGCACTGTTAGGTTGCATATGCGCTCCATGCTGGACAAAGCAGGGCCTCTTGATGAAGCAGTACAGTTAGTAAGTACCACTTCCCATAAGAAAGACAGGAACTTGGACATGGCTGATCCTCTTCTTTGTAAAGAAAGCACTGGTGTTCTGATATCTAGGCTCAAAGTTACAGAGAATCCACAGAATTACTCATTGAAAAGTTCACAAAAGTCTATCCTACTGGCCCAGTGGCAATTATTAGTCACTGAGTAGGTAAAGCCGATGGTTGTGAGGCTTCAACAGGCCAAGAGACACACTACTGAATAGGCTTCTGAAATTCTGTACAGCAATAAGAAGCCATGGTACCAGCTCATAGTCAAGTGTCTGTTTCAGCTATGCCTTGATACTACATACAGAATATGCAAGGTTTCCCATCAACTAAAGGATGATGCAAATGCACCCATCCATGCTTCTCCCTGGGATCCAGATCCTGTGGCTGACTGCATACAAAGCAGCTGCAGCAGTAGGAGCTCCTTGGATGTCATTCACAGATTTCTCATAGAAAGGTATATCTAGGATTATAAACATCAGCTTTCTAAGACTGAACTCTCAGAAAAGCCAATTCAGCCACATGATTAAGGTGTCCTGTGGCATACCTTGCTGTGACCACTGTCCAAAGGTAAAGTGGACACCCAGGAAACAATGCAAGCCAAAATGATAATTATACAGGAAAAAAAAAGCACATGCTAAGTTCTGCCAATATCTATCCTGTTTTCATTCAGGATATGTATTAAAGAGATTCTCCCCATAACCTTCCACACACCTGTAGTTACATGGTCAGAAATTTAAGTAGCTACAGAGAAGTTTAATTTGAGCAACAGAATAAGAAAGAGGGAAAGAAAAACAGTGGATAGTTTAGTCAGGCTTATGGTAAAGGCTCTTTTTCACCATTTGAAACTATAATCCTACACAGACATATCAAGAACACTTAGAATCCCAAATGGATGCTTATGTTAAAACCACGAGTTCAGGAAAATCAATCTTACTATCACAATCTGCTTCATCAGATTTATCTTGGCAGTCAATTTCTCCATTACACCGCAAATGTGCATCGATACACTGTCCTTTCTCACACTGGAACTGGGATGCAGAGCATATTGGGCAACTGTCTTCATCACTCTGGTCATCACACTCTGGAAATCCATCACATCGCCATGCCATTGGGATACAGTCAATTTCTCCAGTTGCACAGGTAAACTGGTCTGGGGAACAAGTTGGAGGTTCTGGAGAAAGAGAAAACAAATCATATTTGTATATTCAATTTTAGCACTTACAACAGAATAACAATGTGATGGAGTTTTAAAAGAAAAACACACATGCCTGAACTGAAGTTCTATCACAATATTAAGATTCCAGCAAAAAGGAAAACATGACTTTGCATAGGGAGTGAAATTTTGCCAACTTCGTATCAAAAACTGGATGCATGCTGGTTGAAAAATCTTTCTTTAGCAGTTGAGCACTGAACTAAGGACAGGAACTACAAATACTTACTTTGGCTCTTACAGTCACCCTTTGGAAGACACTGTCACGCACAAATTCAAATAAATATTCAAACCACAGTCTACACAACTCTAATCCCTGCAAATATATTATCCTGGAACAATTCTTCAAAAGAAAACTTGATACATTGGGTTAACTGACAATTAATCCACTTAAAACATACAACATCTGCTTCTACAATATCTGTCTCTATTTTTCCAGTGGTTTATCCACAAATTGCTGAGTTAGGTATGAACTGAAAAATATGAATGTAGAAAAAGTATCTGTAAAGGCCTGTTAAACATTAAGCTAAGTCCTCCTGCTGGAAAATCCTAGGCTGTAGGTCACTGGAGGTTCAGAAAGTAGTCTGGGGAGCACCACAGGCCTGCTTTGGTCTTACATTCTTTCACTATCGTCAGGGACAGAATTCTGGACTTTCATTTTTTTGTTTGTTGGAGCTAAGAAAGCTTGGACTTCCTTCAAATTTGACTTTTCATGGATCCCAAGATCCTGGCATCAATCCACTCCACTAATATATTGTTTGCATTTAGCAGCAGCTACAACCGCATGTAGTGATGCTACAGTTATGCTGTAAGAAGACATTCATTGTTGCTTTCTTCAGAACGTGAAAGACAAAGACAAACCAGATCAAGAATCTATTGCAAAAAATGCTGCTAATTCTTACATGCATCAAATTAGCACACACTTTTCCACCATTAATATCAGCATATAAGCCATTAGCCAACATATAAGAACCTTCAGTTGTTGGAGTAGCAGTTATTTATGTTGAAAATGAGGGGAGCATCTCAAAATACTCCTGCAGCAAGCAGATACATTTCCACTGATTTCAAAAGTTGCTGGGTCAGATCCCTGCGATGTAATTAAACCAGTTAACACAGGCAGCCACTGATCCCCACAGCTGCTGCTGCCAGTGAATGCTCCAAGTAGATGCTTTACCACACTGCGCAAGTTGGAGGTGTGCTCTGACACTGGATGGCAACAATTCTCTGAAAACTGAATAAGCTTTTATTAACATCAAGGCTCAGCAGTGGACATCACAAAGAACCCAGCTTAAGGAAAGCTTTGCAGTTGTAACCAATGACAAGACTTTTGTATGAGTATTTTTTCCTGGAAGGTAGTGTAGATAGATAGATCACAGATCCTAGAGCTATGCAATTACATGCAAATAATTTTAAAAGTGCTGCTGTCCTTCTTTCACTAGGGAAAAATGTTCGAAAATGAGACTCAAGTATAATCAAGAGCTTGAAAAACAGAATGCAAATAAAAATTCAAATGCATTTTATTTTTGAAAACGTTATGATTTTAAAGTTTCTGATTTATGATTATTTGGTGAAGCAACATAAGAATTGCAGCCAGGGACCTAACAGCTGCAGGTAAGACAAAGATGCCGGATACACATATTAAGATAATTCTTAAATTAAATTCTGAAATGAGTGTGCTGTTTACATAATTCAAGAGACAGATTACTACTTCTGCATTTAGAGCCACATTTAGTGTTGCATTATGGTTGCACTTGGCAGGCACAAGTTGCATTTAAAAACTTGTCAACAGCATTCATAAGAGTACATGGACAAATATTCTCTAGCCAAAATAGCTATTAATCTTTTGAAATATTTTATTATTTTGAAATAGTATTTTGAAATACTGGCTGTTGGCAGCTACTATGGCAGACATGGTAGGTTAAAAAGTTGTTGCAGGCTTAGTGAAGGATCAGAATACAAAAAAACAGACACTGATGTATGCCCCTAGATTTTTCAATTTATAACTGAAGGTAACAAAGGAGTGGGATGGAGGAATCTCATGTTGGCCATGTTGTGCAACAACAGTAGAGCAAGAAATACAAGTAGGTTAATTCCCCACGCAGATGTAACCCCATAGCCTGTTGTGGTCATGGGAAAGCAAGCAGTTTATAATGGAAATGACTGTCCCTTTGGAGGTCACGAGTTCAGCCAGAAAATGAAATCCATGGCAAAACGAATACATAAAAGAAGTCAAGAGGACAAACAGAGCCAAATGATTTAAGATATGTTGCCTCCCAAAAAGAAGCACTGGGTTTTTTTGTTTTTAATTCCCTCTGCAAGCATAACAACAAATCTAAAAAATGATGAATTGTGAAAGAGGAGTGTGCAGGAAAAGTCTACTATGTGGAAAGAGGACAGCTACCTTAATTAAATTAATTAAAAAGGATTGCAATGGAGCTTTTGGCCTGCATTTCGTAACTAGACAGTACAGTGCTTCATGTTATGAGGCCAAACTAATTTGAAAGACTGGAATATGACACAGTGGGAATCATGTACATTTACTGCCGCCAGGTCATTATGGGTTGATGCAACATCACCTTGCAAGCTTTTGTTTAAAGCACAAACCTGTCACATCATACAATTATAAAAATCTCAGCAGAAGATGTAAGTATTTCTGGGTCAAACAAGAATATTCTGCTCACAGACAGAAGTCACGTATGTCTAAATACTGAAGCAGAAAACAGCAGAAGAATCAAAGGTCAATTTAACACATGATGTAACATGCCATGTGTAGGAAAAAAAACTGTGTGTAATCCACATTTTGGATTGGAATGCAACCTCAACTCCCATCTTTTTTGATGTAAACTGCTCAACAGTAGTGTTAAACATAACTCACCTCCACATGTTAAGAGATTCTGTAGAAGCACAAGGTGCTCGGGGCATGAACATCTTGGAGTCCCATCCCCTTTGGCAATGCAAATGTGTGAGCACCCACCATTGTCACGGGAGCATGGATGTACAGCTGGAGAAACACACAGAAAAGAATATCAGAAAACATAAAATAAATGATAACTAGTCCTAGTTAGGGCAAACTCACCAAACCACTCACAAACCAGTTCTGTTTGATTAACCAAGACTTCGCTACAAATTAATGGGAGGATAAATGCAGGATTTTTCAATTCAGTGCTCAAAAACTGATTTACTACTTCATGAAGACTACATTTTTCCCAGTTAATAGTGATATGGACACCTTTAAAGGAGTCCTAAAAAGAATTTGGGAGCTCGGGGAAAAAGGAATGAGAAGGCAGATTTCTGAAGGTCACATTTACAGTAGACATCCCACCTGCATTTCTAGGGCAGCCAGGCATTGAGAATAAATAAACATACATCACTGCAGAATGCCAACCCCCAAAACTTTCATGAATTCTCCTTTAACCTTAAAGAGCTCGTAATATCTAGACCCTCAGCTTCCCTGTTACTTGCAAAACTGCAATACAAGAACACACAATTTGTTTATTTATTTATTTTTTAAGGAAGCTACATGGTTCTGTACCCAAATCACAAAATATGTAAATTGTCTTTTATATTTCTGTTAAACAGGAGGAGGGGTAGGCTGTCACTTTGAGGAGTGACTACTTTAAGAGGTTTCTGCACTCTTCCTCAGGCCACAGAACTTGAATCACCACTCCAGAAAGAGAAGGTCCTGCATGCATAACCCATTTCAGAATGGAGGACCTAAAACAGCTCCACCTCTGATGGGAGAGAAATTCCACTTCCACAATAATTCATTGGAGGACCTTTCTGCACATTCTCCTTCCCTCACTAGAGGCTTTTACATCATTGACTGTGCTGAGTCAAAACAGTCATGCTTTACACAGAGGTCTGAAAACCCTAGAGAAAAGACAAGTACAATCCTCTTCTTTCTTTTTAAAGGTTTTTCCAAGTGTTATTACTTGGTTGTAGATTAAAACTTAGTAACCACAATTATAAGTAGCTTTTGGAGTGAATTCAGTATCATGTAAGCTCCTACAAAACAGGTAACCAAGTGCCATGAAATCACATTTTCTAGCTGCAGAAATACTCCTCTAGACAAGAATAAGGAACCTTTTTCTCCTCTGTTTCAAGGATCCCAGCCGGCTGAGTTGGAAGTACTCCATGGCTTACTTGAAGTCCACTGCACAATCTTATTACAATATTCAGCTAGATGAGGGCTTTGAGAGACAGTGACCAAGAGTGAGAAATGTCAGACGCTGAAATAAACTCACAGAATTCTTCCATATCAAGCTCTTCTACAGCATGAATGCCAGTTAGGTGAGCAATTCGGCCTTGAATTCTAGTCCTTTTGTATCCGTTTATTTTCTCCACTCTCTCAATCATCTGCTGCTGACGATCAATCCAATACAAGTGATTGCCCAGCACAGTAAGTCCCATTGGCTGAAGGATGTTGGAGTCCTCTAGAGTCACACGGTTAGCACCTGAGATCAACAAAACCAAAGACTAGGTTTATACCAGTTGACTTTTAACTAATTTCTTAAAAACCAAGCAGCAACCGCATCAAACCAAACCAAATATAGTTAGCTCTAAGGTATCTGGCTTCATCTGTCTATGCAGACCAAGGCTCTCTGCTTGTTCAGCTTCATCTCAGGTAAACGCAACCAGTTGCTGTGTCATGATGGCAAGAAGATACAACATGAAACAGAGCTCATCCTTGCATACACTGGCTGGCCAGCCAGCCAGCCAGCCAGGATCACGTTGACATCCTGTCACATGTATCTGCGCACAGTCTCCAAAGCCTGTGTCACTGACAGACTCGCCTCTTGCGTCACAATTTTTACAATGCATTCACACACCAAGCAACAATACATTTTGTTGGAATCTACAACCAAGAGTGAAATACAACCAGTTAACTTCACTGCCATTACCTAGAAAAAACACATTCACCATGTAAAATAAGAGGCAAGTATACAAGCCCTGTCATATGCTACATCACAAACACAGAGATAGGATCACAAAAGAAAAGCTCGTATTCTAACAGCCACACTTCTTTCTTTGCCTTCTCTTTTTTCTTCAGTAACCAACCAGAAAATCCAAACTCCAAGCAACTCAGTATGCTCTTAAACAGGAACGCTATCAAAGGTTTTCTGCTCTGCAGAAAGGTGCACAAGTCTGCTCTCAGCCAATGTGTAAAACACACATTAAGTAAAAATGCATTTATGAATGTTTTTGACTTTAATTGCTTGCAGTCTTCTACCGTGTGCTGCCCTAGACTTAGTGGCATTTAATTGTTGCTTTCATTACGCTTTTCTAGGGTGAACAGGAGATTCTGAATTATTCTATCAATTCACAGAAACCATTTTGAGGCTGTGTATGCCTAAGTATACTGGGTACATCTGATTTTAAAAATGACGTATCAAAACAAAATCATAGCTTGGTGCTTCTTTTGCTTTCGCATTTCATTTTGGAATAAAGACCTTATGTTGGCTTGGATTTAAAACAGAAAAGTTCTGAATACCTACACCAAAATGAGATATAGAATCTGAGATATATAATAAAAATGCTGTGAGCACTGGATTCATCTAATTTGCTGCATAAATTACATAGAACTCAGCCAAACATAAGAATGTAACATTTGTTTCAATTACAGATTCTATTAGTTTGGCACATAAAATTACCATCTGCAATGACTCTTGCTTGGCTGTTACGACAAACAGCATGCATTCAAATCAGATATAGTTATAGAGAGATCAGAAATTCTCAGACTTGCAACTGGGGTTTTAGTTCTTTACTCCTGAATTTCTTTTGTTTCCAAACCTGCGCGGTTTCCAGAAGGTAGCCAAGGTACCAGTGGATTTTACTTGTAAAGAGTAAAAGAACAGATGTACCCACACTAATGTCACTAAATGGGCACTAAACCTGACCATTAGTACTACTCTCCAGCAGTGCAGATCCTGAGATGTTCTTTGTCTTCTCCTAAACAGGTCTTAATATGCAGAAATACTAGGAAACCCTTTGACAGAAGAAGGTTCTCAAAGAACAAAGCACAGGGCACTTGTTTATTTGTCCTGCAACCTGCTGAGCTCCCTTAACTCCTATGAACTTAAGTGTCATTGGGCTTTCAAAGATGACTGTCCTTTTGCCAGACTAAGCAAATGGGACATTTTGACCCAAAAGTACAATTTTTAGCTGCATGTAAGATACAACAAAAATGGGAAAGTCTCATTTCAACTCAATATAAAGAAAACTCCTGTCTTAATGATTTTTTTTAAGTGCTAAATTGCTCATCCATTTAGAAATAAAAGGCAAGTTGGTTTCCTGCAGGATATCCTGAAGGCATCCTGAAATTGTGACTACATGAGGCATCAGGTGACACTCAAAATCTAGCAGTCCTGCTAGAATCCTAGCCTCTTTGAACAGCCTCCCAAATCCAAGCCTAAACCAGGCTAATGGTCTGTGGGTTTTTTTGGGCGAGTAGATCAAGCATCATCTTTTCTTCTCCTTTATCTGTAAAAATCTGAACATTAGTGACATGGGAAACTGTGGAGACAGCAGTGGAAAAGGTGATTAATCTATACTATAATTACATTGGATATCATCTTGATTAAATGACAGTCCAAACCTTCAATGAATAATTTTAAAAGGAGATGCAAAGGGTACCCATGACACTGAATGACACCATTAAATTGTTCTTTAGAAGAATGATCAAAATGAAAAACTTGATCTAAATGAAAAAAAGGCTATTTTCAACAGATATGGTTAGAAACAAAGATGATAAAACATGTTACAGGTAAGGAAGTGCTGAATTTCCATAGTAATTAAATACTTTGATTCTCAGAATGAAACGGATTTGTAGTTTTTCAAGATAGAAATCAATAGTTAAATGTAAACAACATTAAGCTGGAAGGACACCCAATTCCTCTATTTAAAATCTAACTGAAAACAAAGCATGTTCTCATTGCAGCAATTTTGTATCTTTTCCAATCACTTCAACTATAATGTAAAATACTACTTTTTAGTTGCCTGGTGTGGCAGACAAGTTATCTGTAAATGGTTTATGAATGTCTAAAACACATCAACAACTCTAACTGAAAAATCCAAGAAACATACAGAAAACTGTTAAACAGGTTTATGGTTCTTTCAACTCTCTCTGAAAGTTAAACATCGGACATCTGTGGTTACTCCATGATCTAGCAGTATGCAGTTAAGTAGGATATAGTGCAAGCTTCAGAAACCTCCAAAACAATGTAATCTCACCAAGCCTATGAGGGAGTAAGTTGTCTAGACCAGTCTAATTGGCACAAAAAACATTATACACAATTTCGGTCAAATTTATTCAGCAGCCTCCGTTTACACTAAAATCATTTTGCTCATGTATTTCCATTTTGAAGTGCTTTTCTCAGAAAATATTTTTCAGAGGAACTAATTAAAACCAACAAAATTTTGGCTGCCAAATTTCTTCTGAAGCTGCAATGCAAGTCCCCAAAATAGTTTAAAATAAAATATGCTGTTAACTCTTAAAAAAATCAAAAGTTCAGTGAATCACATTACAGAGAGCTCAGCTGGATCAAATACAGCCATGGTTTTCTGGCTACATGACATGTATCCTCTAGTTAATAAATACTGTTTTTTTTCTAAACCTATAGCTTTCCCCTGCATTTAGCTTACCTACAGGGTTTGATTCTTTAGCTGTGGCCTGATCAAATAAATATGCACTAAAACCTTGGGTTCAATAATAACCAGAAAAAGCTTAGTTTTCTCTGTAAAAAGATCCAAAGAATTGGATTAAAATATGTATTTAGTATGCAAACATATGCTTCCACGGAGTTTTAATTCCATGAAAAGGAATAATGAGCACAAAGGAAGCTGCAGTCTCAGGATACAACTACCAGCATGTGATGGCCTAGCTGCTGATTTATTCATATGTCAGTTTACCCAAGTTCTGTTGTCAGGTCTTACTTATTCGAGACTTGGACCTAAAGTAACAATACAGACTCCTCTGCATTTTATGCTGTACTATGCAAGGACACAGTCCATCTTTTTTCGTACATTTGTTCCAAATGTTTAACTGCCTATCACATACCTGACAAGTCACAGCTTTCGATGCGCTTCAGATCTGCATCCACCCAGAAAAGCTTTCCAAGTTTGTTGTCAATCACCAGTGCTACTGGTCGGATTAGCCCAGTTGTAAAAAGCACTTCTCTCTCTGTGCCATCAAGGGCTGCACGCTCAATCTTGGGAGCTCGCTCTTGCATGTTGGTGAAGTACATGTACCTGAGAACAAAGATATCAGCTGCTTCAGAATGGAGGCAACTCACCTTTGCACACAGGTTCTGCGTGTAAGTGTGAATGGTTTACACAGGGACAACTGCGATGACCGTTGATCACAGAAGGAAGAAGAGCTGAGGATGGCATGTCCTGACGTCTTAGTACCATCAATTCTTTCATCTGCTTAAGCCAATTCAACTGCAAACAGAAAATCTCCGTCCACCCCATGCATAGGGAAAAAAGAGCTCATGCACCCACAGGATAAATATTAAGAACTCCCTCAGGAAAAAGTCAGTGATTTTTTCAGTGGTGGATAACATGGGCATGCTCTCTAGTACAGTGGTGTGCATGGTTGCATAGCCTTTCATGTAAGCATCAGGAAGAGAGGCAGCAGTCAGAATGTGCAGCCAAGGGAGAGGTGAAGGATAGTATTCCTGGAACTAAGGCAGAAGTAGTTCAGAATGCAGAGCTGACTAGAAAATGCGAGAGTTCTGGAGGTCAACAAACTCAAACTTCCATTTTAATGGAGAAAGCAGATAAGCTTTTACAAATACAAGCGCAAAACTTTTATAAATATGAACAAAGATGTCCAAGTGACTTAAGTCCCAATAAGATTAGAATCTTTCCTCTAATCCTCCACTCCCCACACCAGTTTTTGAACTGTGCAGAATACACTGAGTACTGTATAAAAAACCAACCCTTGACAGTCTCTGGGTGCCTCTGTATCCACAAAGTTACAAACCATTCATACAACATCTTTCAAGCACATGGTAAGTAGTAAACTGGGATTTAAGCATCTATCTTATCAAAGAGAACAGTAAAGGACCATCTTTGACCTCTGAGAATTAAGCTACTAACCACCTAAAGTGGAGGTGAGGGTGTGCTGAATCTAGCCAAAACTGCTTTGCAGCAAAACAAGGTATTTTCTATCTGAGGGAAATCACTTTAGTGTATCCTACCAGTTTTAATTAATTTCAGAAATTTCTGAGATACACATCAAGGCAGAACTAACTTAAAAGCAGACAGAACACAAGGGTTGGTTTGTTTGTTTCTTTGATTTTATACCATTACACTAGATCATATCAGAGACCCTTTTTTTTTTCCTGAAAGCATTTGTTTTGTGATGATCGAAGATTTACAAGCCACATCCCCAACTGATATAACAGCGTAAATTTTCTTGCTTGTCCTATTAGGTGGCCAGATTATGCACAGCAAACAGGATAAGGTGGTTTCATTTTGCTTTCCCCACCTGAATTATTTCTTTTCCTCACTCTAACCAATCACATGACTGTGTGAACATCTAAGTCAGCACACCAGAGCAGGCAGCCAAGGACAGAATCGGAAGAGAAAGCTGGATACCTTTAAAAGCCAGAATTGGACATGCAGTCACTGACATCCTGAACAGTAAAATATGCAAAAAAAGTCTCCTTTTCAAAACATAGAGAGATAAATATAAAATAAAATATAGAGATTCAACACAAGATTCACACACACAGTTGGCATACATTCCAAGAATGCTCTGTACAAGGTACAGAGAGGAATCTCACCCTCGCTCTGCATTTACTACAATGGCTCTGGGCTTGTCATGATCCCCGCGCAGCACCATCCCAATTGACTCGCCATTCAGCCTATGGACATTGACTGAATTGGTGGCCTCACAGGTCCAGTACAAGGTATGGCTGTATATATCAATGCTAAGGTCGTGTGGCTGTTTCTCTGGGTTCTGGCTTTGGTTTGGAGTACTCATGACAGTGAAAGGCTGCAAGACAACATGTGGAGAACAATTTCCATTAATGATTGTGATTATTGACAGAAGAACACTGATTGCACAGAAAGCATGGTTTACCTACCTACCTACAACTACCCACAAGGAAACAACAAATACAAGAAATGTAATGAAGCTTAACAGCAACAACAACAACAAAAAAGATTTGTTTCGAACTGTGGATTAGAGGAAAAACATCTGGAGAAAATCCACAAGATTACGCAAAACTCCCCAAAAAGCAGTTGTGGGGCCTTCTGTAAGTAGAATTAATTAGCAGGAGATGGAAGAAAACAATACTGAATGTTTATGCATGGAACAAACTTTAATGGAACAATGCAAGAAACAAGGCAGCCATCTGGCCAGACCTGCACTGTTATACAGTCAACTGAACAAATCCCTACCTTTTGCCAAAGTCTCCTTACTTTATTATTTATAGTGTTGCAGATACTGATTTTCTTTAAGTCCTGGCTTCTCTTAAAAACTAAGATCTTTTAATGAAACTTGGTTCTGTTTGCTTACATGTCAAATGGCTACAGCTCTGTTTCACACCCATATGAGCAACATTATCTTGCTTTCACCCTCATAGTCTTTATGACGGACCTTACAAAACTTGACATTGCCAAGTTCCTGGGAACATTACCCTCAACCCCTTCCAGCATACTATTTGCTGCACTTTTAACTCTATGTTGAATACTAGACTTCAAAACTCTTTCTGTGAAAAGCACTAGAGCGTATAGAAACATCCCTAAAGGCAAATAATCTTTCCATTGTGTCTTTAACATTACACAGGCTCCACTAGCGTGCAGCCAACCCCAGTGCCCTTGGGACAGTACTACTGCTGGCAGGACTCCCAACATCAAAGCAGCCTTCAAAGGTGACTGCTTCTGATGACATGATGATGGTGAGGGGGCAGTGGTGGCTTCCTTAAGTTTCCTAATGCAGCGCTCCTAATCCAAACACAGAAACAGTATCAGGAAAAGTTCATATGGGTCAAGAAAGCTGGAGACACCATTCCATGCTCAACTTAAGTCAAATTAGAGACCACAGCATTACTTGTGAAAGTTATATTTCAGCAACTTGATTTTAAGCCACTAAGTTCTGCATAGTGATATACAAGCTTTTTTGCTTTTTATATAAAGCTTTATCTCTATTTTTGTCTGGACAGTATGACTAAAAATAAAAAGCAATCATTCTTTTCCTAAAGTCAAGGGTAACATTATTCAGGTATGAAGTTCATATGCACCATCTGCAAACAGCACAATTTAGCAAAATTAAGTAAAAATAATTAGTGAAAATTGGAAAGCCAGAATTTGCAGGGGATCTGCATCTTCAAAGCCGTGTGACCAAGGTAGAAGAAAACACAGAGCAAATGAATCTCCGTTGCAATTTGCACCTAGCAAGTACCAAAGAAAAACTAGACTACAACAATTAGCACCTAGCATAATCCTAAAAAAAAGAGCAAAACTTCTTCAAAATTCATCCACAACCCAGCTAGCTGCTCATCCCAAAAACACCTTCTTCCAATACTGAAAGAAATGGCCAAAAAGTAAAATTCCCTTTAAAGGAAAGCGTTAAACTTCTGAGTCCCTAGATACATGACACTGATATCGTGTCCTATTGTTCAGATATGACTGCCCAAGAATGAGGAAAATATAAGTTGCCCACTGTCCACTTCATTTCACATTCTTACTCAAACCATAGTTTATAAAGAGTGTGTTACCTTGACCTGGAGCTGTGTGTTAACACATAACACTGCCTGGAAGAAGAGTACGCTTCCTACTGTTGTGTGAATAACTAGCACAAAAAGAATACTGTCCCCAGCAGATTTAAAACAACTAAGCATGTAGGTAAGCCTATCCCTATCTGTCATGGCAATCAACTCTGCATTCATTCAGGGTTTAACTACAGCTCGGATTGCTGAGTTTTCAGTTTTAGAGAGCTTTACAATGATGACAGTATTATCACACAATTGGCATGCACAATATTAATTTTTAGAATACAGTTTATCTGTGCTGAGTATAAAGCACAGTATATAAATTCAGTATACTGAGTCTGCCTTACTTCAGTGCTCAGCCTTTATTAAAGATTGCAATTCAAGGCTTAAAAGATACATATGATGTACTACATTTTATTACACGTCTCTTGTGTATAAATCCAAATCATGATCCTAAAAGCCCTCAGTAATTTTCACATATAAACAGCATATACATGTGTCCTGAGTTCAGCAGTAGCAGTCATTTTTTCTCCTTGGTAGCTGGTGCAGTGCTGTGGTTTTGACTTTCAGCCTGGGAACAGTGCTGA